>PVJX010011272.1:7409-54180 GCA_004027295.1 Dolichotis patagonum | reverse complement strand
CACACTTCCATCGTGCACTTAAGAAATGAAAAATAAGAAAATAAAGCCCAAAGAAATAAACCAGGCCATTGGTACATTTCCACTTTTCTGAGCACTGGGGGATTTTGGTATCCAGTCCAATGAGGTTCACGTCTATGGTTCCTGACAGGTGTCCATAGTACAATGTAAACAATGGCCTTCCCAGAATCTAAACATAACCCAATGTGCAAAGCTGACTCTAAATTTTCACACATCCTCACAGCTTCACTTCTGGTTTGTGAAAATATGATACAATCCAAGGGGAGCACAGGAATAAAGACAGATTGTAGAGAAAGACCCAGGCAAGTTGTCAGGGAAGTAAACATTTTTAAGCAAATAAAAATTAAGGTACATCCTAAGGCTCCTTTACCTTGCCACACAGATACTGAAACCTTCTCATTGTAACAAAATGCTTATACTCATCCCTAAGATATTTGTAGTTCTCTCTTTTCCCCTCAGTGAACCCTATTGCAGTTTATACATTTTCTTTTTGGGCCAACTCACACCTTAGCATGGAACAAAACTGTAGAATTGTTTTCTTGTTATGCGATAGCAGGAATCAAGCAAACATACAATAGCCACTACGCAAATCCACAGGGGAGAACTGTGACGGAAGTTCTGCGATGAATCATTAAAGTAATGAAGAAGTTCTATTATCTGTGTTTTTCTCACATTATTTTTTAACTAAAAGCTACATAGGTAATATTTCCTTTACATGACTCTGCCCTCTGTAGGTTCCTTTGGTACTTATTTTGTACCATTCTGAACATGGATATGACTTAGCTGCTTAATGTCATTGTTTTCAAACATAAAGCTAAATGGTAAGGATGGACTTCCTGGGAGCATCAGCTTTCTGTTTCTGAAAGATAGAATCATATAGTTAAAAAATTAATTCTTTATACAGTAAAATTAACTATTTTAAGTGCTTTCTGATCTAATTTAAAAACTATTTTGTGTAAATAATATTTATTTTGAAAATACTGATCTCTGTTTGTATTCATGTTTGACCTCCTGAGTTCTTACTTAAACACTTTGCTAGTAATAAGTGCTGCTTATGTCACAGACGGAACAAAACACCTAATTCTGAATGTAGCCTTAAAAATTAAATACAAGAGAGTTAACATTTAAATACAAGGGGACTCCACACTAAGTTTCACAGATTTTCTCTGACTCTTTAGAAAATAACGTTTTGTATAATACAAGGTGACAAAACATATTTGATGATGTGTCCTATTCTTCCCTTTGCTTTGGAAGACTTCCATGTAAATTTCATTTGACTTGCCTTGATTCACCCTTTTGAGTTAACTTGCCTGGCATTTGCACATAATCTCATTTGCAGAAAAATTATAGAGGGAAAAGAGGAAGTAGAATATTAAACAAAAACAGCCACGAACACATTCATGCCTTTCCAGGAAGTGATCAAATATAGGGCTTGATTTTTTTGTTGTTTTTTTCTCTTTTTTTGTTTTTTTTTTGTTTGCTTAGTTTTGTTGTTTTATATATATATTTATATATATATAAGGGTACATCAACTCATTTGAAAAACGGAAATAACACTCTACCCCATTTTCATATGCTCGATCTTTTCTTAGCACTCTTTGTGGTCACCGTTAAGTGACTAGCACACCTTTGGGTCTAGAGTGTGTTCTGAAGAGCAGTGAATTAAATGTTAAGACAGTTAGACCCACCCCCACCCCTCTGCAGAGTTTATACATCATGCTGCCATTAGAAGGGTAGAGGTGGGGAATGAGGTGGGACAAGGAAGAGATTCAGGGCTCTGACTGGCGGGCCCTCCTTTGAACAAGTGTTTTTCTTTCTCTCTCTCTCTTTCGCATTCTCTTGTTTCTCAAATGGCAATGCTGGCAGTCGTTGCACTGCTCTCTGAAGGCCGAGACAGCCCAGCAGATCAAAGGCAGAACCCGAGAGAGGATCCGGTGCTCCTTGTCCCATCGGATAGGTTTGTCCAAGCACCCCAAGGAAATGTTAAAAGCGAAATAACATTTTTAAAAAAGGAAATAAAAATTCATTCTAAAACTAAACTAATGAAGCAAAAAAAGAGTTTTCTATCTACACATCAAGTCTCTTCTTTAAAAAAAAGGTAAGTTTACAAATTCTAATGACATATAAAACAAAGTCAAAAAAATGTAATGGTAAGAGACATGGTAAAACAGGAAGACACTGATGCTACAAAGAAATTCCAAAAAACATATGTACAAGACCCTGTTTTTCCTCGTGTTCTAGAGATTGTAATGCATGTTTTTAACAGCAGCAGTCGAGGATTTAGTTCCAGGCACTGGACTGCAGGTTCCACTCAAACTCCCAGGGATGGGGTGTCCTTTGCTTTTCTGTCACCATATCACACTGGATATACTGGTCTCCCTTGGCAACAGCGGCAGGATGGCACTGTTTGTGTGGGCCTCGTCTGGATTCTGCTCTCTGCTCGATTTTGTCTGTGGCCGCTGCCCGTTGATGAGTGTCATAGGGATGTTACAGTAGGTATGCTGATTTCCTATGGAGGTAAGAGGCAGGGTGCCGGTAGGAGGTACATCGTACTCATAGCTTCGGTAGTAGTGTTTCTGACGCATTTGTGAATGGTACGTGTTGTGAAAGGTAGAACGGAGATCTGGATGGGCAGTGGCTAGAGCTGTGGAGGTGGCCGCAGCCATGGAAATGGCTGAGACAGTCTGCAGCTCCCCGAAAGGCCCCTGCTCGCTGACATCTAAAGCCTGCTCGTGTGTAATGGGTTCTATCCTCTTAAAAGGCATTTCATACTGTAAACGTTTCCAGAATTTAGAGTTCAACTTGTTGCATTTTGGTCCATGCCATTTAATAACCGTCAGGAGCTTGATGGTGTGCTTGAGGGCCTCTACCTCCTGGTAGTTCATAATGCCTCGTAGTTCACTGCATTCGATTAATATCACTTTAATTTCACCAGTCACAAGCATGTTTCGAAGTCTGGTCTCCAGTTCAAAGATACTCCAGCCTCTTCTGACCACATAATTTGGAGTCATGACAATAATCAGCCGCTTGCTTTGATCTACACATCTTGCCACATCTTCAATGTATGCTACAAAGAAGACAGAATGTATAAGAATGAGTGAAAGCCTCTATAGATTCTCTCACATATTAAATGACAAATGCCTTTTGCTGAGTAATACCTTGAGAAGTGCAAAACAGGCAACGACCACTTTCAATAGATTTGGGCCTTGCTTTCTCTAATGTTAGAAATACTTTTGAAGGGTACAGATATCTCATTTGATTTCTTTAAATGTCAACTTTCATAGAAGGAGCTGCTTTAAGGAATAATGAATTATCTTCCCTAGGGTATTGAAAAAATTCATATGAATACACACACACACACGCACACACACACACACACACACACACACACACACCATCTTGAGAAATACAGGGAGATGATTTTAGAAGTATAGAGCCAAAAATTGAAACCATAAGTAAAACACGAAGACAACACAGACACACTGAAACATGCAAATAAACATACCAATTAAAACAATGACTTACTTCCAGTTGGGATTAAATCTCTATCTGGTATAAACAACTTGTATCCATAATGCTTTTCAAGCATATCCGGGAGAATTTCAAGAGCAAAACGTTCTTCTTCCCCAGTCTCTTGATTCCACTGGTCAGGATCCACTTTAGTGTATGACAGATAGGCATCATAATCTTTATTGTCTGTTAAAAATATTAGAATGTAAAGATGAGTTCATTATTTTATAAAGAAAACAGTACGATAAAACATTCATATTTTACTTCATAAATATTTTCAAATGAATGATTCCTGGAAGACAAAATAGCGGTCTTCATTACTTTAAATCAAGTGTTCACTAACATCAAATATTCTTGGAACTAGCTGAAAGGTACAAAGGGGTCTCATTTTCCTCTTTGTTGCTGTGAAAATAGTAGGAAAGAAATCGGTGATGAGAATGATGATGGCTGGAGGAACAATTTAGTAGAAGGGAATGTACTAAGTATGTCCCAGGCCCAGTGCCATTCTTAGCAACTCAAAAACGAAACAAAAAGCAATGGAATACTGAGTGCTACTATTCACACTCACACAGATCATATGGAATCATTATTTTTATAAGAGTCACATGTTTGGACAGTGGTATACTCATTCTGTAGATAGTAAATTCAACCAATCCTGTCTTTGGCCATCTGTTTTTGTTGTGATTGTTTGTTGCTGTTGCTGTTGTTGTTGTTGTTAGTAGAAAAAAGAGAGAAAGCTGCACTTGGCTTGATGGTGCAGAAAGGATTTTTTGAGAGAGAGGGAGACAGACAGAGACAGAGACAGAGACACAGAGAGACAGAGAAAGAGACAGAAAGAGATAGATCTCACTATGTTCGCCAGGTTGATCTCAAATTCCTCAGTTCCAGGAATCCTCCTGCTTCAGAATCTCAAGTACTTGAAACTACAAGTACATGCCAGTACAGCATGTTCTCTCATATCATAATGATTAACAGGTAGTCATACCTGGTTATGTCCTTGAACACTATGAATCCTATCTTTACATTTTTATTTTAGACAGGATCCCTCTACATCAACCAGGGTGGCCTGGAACTCCTGGGCTCAAGAGATCCTCTTGCCTCAGCCTCTCTTTTAGCTGGAATTATAGGCATGTTCTATTGCGCCTGCTTTGAGAAATACTTTTATAGATTATGTAAAATGCAGACTTTCTGTTGAGAAAAGAGTAAAACCCAACTTGGAATCATTAATTTTTGATTGAGACTCTGTTTTTGAGTTTGGGGACTTGGAAATATTATTAAGACTGCATGCATGTATAAAACATACTATTTTACTGGCCTCCATTTATTTTACATATAAAATAATGCCCAAGTATATTTCATATCATGATCCATTTGATGATAAGAATAAAAATATAATATAAATGAAAGAAACAGTGCACAAATCTGATGTCTCTTTACTCTTCACCCTGTTTACATGAAAACTCTTCACATATTTGAAAATTGTGTATGTTGTCTTTATCATAATTTTTCTAACATAGCATTCCAAAATTCTTACTGGTTTTTTTAAGAATAAAAAAATCACTTATCTTCTGGCTCTTGTTGGTCAGTTTCATATTTAGAATATGAAATCAAGATTTACATTTCCATTCTAAATACTGTCAATCCGGTTACTTTAACAATATCATCAACATTCATAACTCTTTCCATTGTGATCATCACTGTAATACTCAATTATTAGATCAAGGTGAATTGAAACACTCATGAATTTTAGAATGAAATGAACTCAGCATTAGGTATAAAATCCATGAGGGTATAAAATATCAAAGATAGTGGAACAGTTTTGATTATTACTTTAAGCAACTTCATGAAACTCGTTTTGACTTTAGGGACACTAACACTTCCTGAGATCGATGTCTATGCATTAATTCTAATAGTCTGATAATCCTGAGCCATCTAGAAGTCATTTTATGGCTATATCATTTAAGAGAAAAATGAGAAAACTGTTTAATGCCCCTAAGGTTAAAAGAGTTATTTAGAAAACTAACAACTCCATTATAGAAACCCTGGAAAAAAATTTACCGGTAGACTTTCTTTTAAACAACAGTTTTTATAGGGCTGAGGATTTAGCTCAGTGACACAAGTGCCTGCCTGGCAAGTGATAGGTCATGAATTCATTCCTCAGTACAAAACGAAGCAAAACAAAACAAACAGTATTTATGAGAAACAAATATTAGAAGATACTAATCATCCAAAATGCCATACTTTGCAGTTTCTTTTATCCTAAATCCAGGATGCACTAGTAAATATTATAAATAAAGTCTAATTTTTACAAGAAATAATATCTTTGTCACACAAGACTTTGCCATAGATCAGCAGACAGCTTATAATAGAATTATTTAATATTGTGTACACATTAGTATACTAAAAATCATTGAAAATAACATAATAAAGCAGTATACAATAATTTAATATTTAAGCATTAAATAGCTGTTCATATGCATTATCTATAAAATTTCAAATTTATTTTACAGTATTAGTGGTTTCTAGTCTAGTACGAGATAGACAAATTAGTACTCTATTTCCAGGGGATGAATGTGTTATTAGGAGTAGTATAGGGATCAGTAGCCAAAGGGAGGACTCTAAGCCAGATTGTGTATTGTAGTATAATTTTTGTGTATATAATATTTTCTTTCTGTGAAGTTGTTCTCTTCCAATTTGCCTCCCAAGGGTTATAAAGTTTTGAAACGCCCCTAAGTTTGTATTATATAATAACTAAATATCATTCTTTGGTTTTGTCTTCTTTAGTTTTAAAATCTTTTAAAATAAGATGAACATAAAAACTGGAATACTGAGAGAATATATTCAAGAATCATGAAAGTTACAAATATCTAGTTTCTCTTTGTTGGTAAATTCCATCTCTGCTTGCACGACATTGCTTCTGGTTTCCCATCCTTTTCTATGTCCATTTCTCTTGCAATCTATACATGATGTCATTATGCCAAGCTGTTTTCTGTGGCATACTTCAGTTTTCTCTCAGTCCACTTTTCCTCTAAAGGTATCTTTTATTACACCGCTATATAGCTCAGCAGTAGAGCACTTGTATGCCAAGCACATGAGTTCGATTCCCGGCACCAAAAAAGTCTTTTATTCCAATAGTATCTATAATTACTTCTTTATAACAGCCTCCTTAATAAAGATGTCCAATCCTTTTCCTCTTTCCCACTTTTATTTATAATCTCGACTCCTCAATTTAGATTTTCCGGTATGCATCACACACTATACATGCTGACAGCATAGCATGCATTTTATCTCAACCTCTGTTCTTCACTTTTTATTTCATTTTCATTTTAATACAGCAATCTCATTTCATTAGTGTCTGAGCCTCAGATGCATGCTTAAACTATCCATTTGATTTATCAATAACGTCAAAGCTATGCATTGGTACAAATTCATTCTTTAAGCCCTACTCATTTCTCAACTATTATAATTATATTGTACCTGGTCTTCACTTTCTGTTTTCTTGTCCTTTTGGAGAATAGAGCCAAATTTGCTTTTTACATCTCACCACTGATCATGTTTTATGGTAGCTCAACAATATTTATGGATGCCTAGTTTTTTAAATAACTGGAAGCTAAATCGGTTGCTCATTTTCCCTACAGTTGAAATTCATTTCCCTCATTGGAGGTGAGCTCTTCCCCCATTCATTATACTAATATATATATATATATATATATATATATATATATATATATATATATATATAAAGCTCCTATCTTCTCTCTCAGACTGCAAGGTCTTTGTCTCAGTTAAGTGAGTAGAGCTAAGTATATGTTCAAACAAATCTGCTGATGGCATGAATAAATGTTCTTTCTTCTTGACATCATATGACTCACATGCTATAATTAGTTATTCTCAATACCGGGGCTATTTCTCAGGAGAAATGGTTTTGAAGATGTAGACTCCAGCCCTCACAGACTCCTTAAGGAATTATGAGGAGCTGTAGAGTAAGAAGTCAGCGAGGTTCATTTAGAACAGTCTTGAACCATCGTTACCTATTAGAGAGACCTTATGCTCCATACAAATGCCTCTAGGAATGTGGTTTTCAACTTGGAGCACAAACCTCAAGAAGTTGTAAGACTTGCTAAAAATATAAACTGCTAAGGTTCACCTCCAAAGTTTCTCATCCAGTGGGCCTAGAAGTTGTCCTTTGAGTTTGCATTTATAGCAAACTCCCAGGTGCTGCCATTGCTGGCCCAGGGCAACAATGCTCCAGAACAGAGTCTAGGCATGTAGAGGTCTCATTAGCCAGCAACTGCACTCAGCTGCCTGGTAATTGACTGGAGCATCATAAAAATGAAGCAGTCCCTCCTCAGTTCCATAATAAAAGGTCCAAATACTTACAGGACATACACCCCAAACGAAATAGCTGCAAATCCACATTTTTATTAAAAAAAGGGCAGAGCTGGGCAGGATGACTCACGCCTGTGACTCCAGTACTAGGGAAACCAAGGAAGGTGTGCTATTTGAACACAAAATTTTCAGCCTAGCCTTGGAGACATAGCAAGATTCTGTCTCAAATAAAAAAGGAGAGTGATAGACTATTGTCTATACTATTAGATGAACTACATTAACATTAAATGAACTTCAGAAATTGGTGTCATGACTTCTGTTCATTTTCTAGCATATTATATTATCTGGATTTTACAGAATTTAAATTAACCTTCCAGTTAAAAATGAGGTATTTGCAAGCAGATCATGCTGGTAGAGAGTACCTGTGCAAGCATTTACGGTATCATCTTCAAATAAATGGGACATGTGTCTGATAACTAGTTTCTGTCTTTCTCCCAAACTTATGTCAGTGCAGTAATGGCTTAGGCATTTATTTAGCAAACCCATGATTTGAAAATTATCAGACTGCAAATTCAGTGACACATACAATAGTAAATTTAGCAATTTTTTGACTCAAAAATCATATGAATTCTCAAGTCTCTTTTTTCTTCCTACTTGCTAATTGAAGGTAACTGTATAATATCTCTTACACAGTTTTTGCTATCTGGATATCTGCAAACACATATATTGATAAGTTTTAATATGTGTTTTGTGCAACTATAAAAAACCTGATGTTTTATGACTTCTGAAAAATGAAATTATACTACTATTTGTTAAAGGACTGGGCTATGACCATTTAAATTTAACTTTGATTTATAAAGAGCTAAAGATTAGCTACATGGTGTTACAAGAACCTATCTCTTCTGTAATTTCAACCATCAGCTATAATGCTGTTCTCTGTAGAGACGGAAAACAGCTAGTACATACTCTTTATAGACTCAAATATAATCATTATAGTACACTTTCTCTGGCTTTCAAGAAACTTTGGCTGAGATGTCTCACCAAAATAAGTCAATTAATGAAAGAAAAATCAAAAAACAGACAAACTCAAAATCCAATTCATAAATCATTTTATCATTTAAAGTCAAACAGCAGATCTGGTATTTATACAAGTAACTACTGTGTTTACTATTTTTATAAATAATTTTAGGTCAAAAAGCAAATTTAGATTCAATGCGGTTAAAAAATAAAAACATAGATTTGAAATATTTCTAAGAAGGCCAAGTGCAGTGTTCTGCATCTATGGTCCCAGCTGGTACGAGGAAGTGGAACCAGGAGGATGACGTGGTAGAGGAATTCAAGGCCAGCCTGTGCAACACTGCCAGACTTTGTGTCAAATAATTAAAATATTATTAAAATATTATTGGGAGATGGCAAAAATAAAACTGTGTTGAGGATTCAAAAATACCTCAGGTAGACTGATACATGCACCTTTCTCTTTAACATGTGAGAAGATACTAGCTTCAGTCTCTATAAGACGATTGAGAAACCAAGAAATTCATAGATTTTTTAAAAGAAAAATATAGCTGTTTCAACAACAGAAAATGTAAGTTGACAACTCCTTTTTCAATATGAAGATGGTAGTTAGTTAGTGACAATAGACATGCTTTGAGATTGACATCCAGGTCTTCCGTAGTGTTTAACCTTTAAAAAAATCTATTGAATAGTTGTCAGATGTTACTGGCAGCTGGCCATTTGTCTTTTTTAATTCTCAAATATTTCTAAGTCACATAAGTGAAACTGACTAGAGACAGAGGTTATCATTCAGCAAATGGTTTACCAAAATAAGTCTGGAAGACCAAAGGATGTATTGTGAATTTCATCTTAAAAGTTATACTATGTGTTTAGGCAACGCATGTTCTTCTCAGACAATTGTAATAATTAGAAATTATCATTTATATCATTTGAATAATTTTCAAAATATGCAACTTTTTTCATGGCTCATATTTGACTTTATGTACTTTCTTGTACTTCTAAGATACAAATTTTTTTTAAAAAACTATACAGATCTGAAACACAAATATTTGCATGAATAAACATTAAATATATACAACCTAACATTTTTATTTTGCAATTATTAAATAAATTGCTGTCTGTCTTTCTTTGTGTGTTTGTGTGTGCATATCTTTCAGTGCTGGGGACTAAACTGGAATCTTTCTATATGTTAGGTAAGCATTCTACCAATTTGACTCACTTTTAATTTCAGTTTTGTCATGGCAACTTATGGTAATTGTATTCTTTTTGTTTTGTTTTGTTCTTTTGTTTTGGTTCTTGAGACAACATGTCACTATGTAATTTAACCTAACCTGGAACTCACTATGTAGCCTAGGCTGGTCTTGAAATCATGGCGATTCTCCTGCCTTAGCCTCCTGAGTGCTGGGATTGCAGCATGTGTCACCACACCCAGATGGCGATTGTGTTATAAAATAAAATTGTTTGAGGGTCACAGTATGGAATTTTACAATGTTGTTCAACTTTACATTTTTGTCATTTGGTACCTTTCTAGACTATTTTCATCCATAATTTCTCAAGCACTTAAATGTGATATTAGTTAATAACATAGTTATAGTGCAATATAGTGAAAAAAGCAGCTGAGTTCAAAGCATGAATGCCATACTTTCAATATAACTCAGTTGATATAACATGATGTATAAACTACCAGGTAGTGGTGCCATTCAGCGGTAGATCAGTTGCCTAATATGTGCAAGATCCTGAATTCAGTTCCTCGCATCACAATAAAACAAAACAAAACAAAACAAAACAAAACGCACCTTCCCTAAGCAGTCTACTGTAGTGATGAGTCCCAATCAAATTGCTCAAGCCCAAGAGTTGTTCAATAAATACCAATTTCCTTCCCTTGCAAGGAGAGCAGCAGGCAACATAGATATTAGGAGGTTTAAGAGGGAAAGAGGTAGCTGAATAATATAGGGAATAATATAGGCTTGATATTTTACCATTTGGAAGTTTATGAAATTGAACAAGTCATTGTCCAAAACCAAACATGTGTCTGTCCTTCTGTTACCAAAAAGCTCATTCTAGGCTGTTTCTGTTTAAGCAACCTTTTTAATAACTACCACCAAAACCAAACCATAGGCAGCTTTTCAATGATTTACAGAGGAACTGTGTTTCACTGATATGTGAGGCAGTGTTTCTTGAATCTATGAATAAGGAATGACCTTGTAAATGAAAGAGAATGAGAAATAAACTGTATGGTCTAAGATTGCACAGGTACCAATTTGTTTCGTATAACTAAAGTGGAACAGATGTTTCACATTTTGAGCGTGGGATAGAGATTATAAAAAATTGTTCTAAATCATTTTGTTGAATATCTGTAATAACTCCCAACATTGTGCTAGAAGATCATTTTGTCTTTAAAATAAGAATTGTTAGTTATTATCATGTTCTTAGAAGCTTGCCTTGCTATCATTATGAGTAAATATGCCTAGAATACCTCACAGGCAGAGGGAGAACTAAACAACAAAACAAAACAAAAAAACATTTCATATTCTGGGAAAAAGAAATGTGAAACGGTGTTACATACTTTTAAATAAAACTGAAAAGAATGCTCCAGGCAAAGGCATGCAGGAGCAAAGTAGTTTGACGTTGTTTTGATGCTTGTGTCTTCTTTTTAGCTAGTCTAACACAGATTATGGTACTATGCTCTTATAATTTCTGCTCCAGAGATAGTAGGTTATCCTTATCACAATGGTCAGCTATTATTTAATTAAAATAAGGCAACACTCCAGAAGCAGGTTTTATATGAATTTAAACTGTGTTTCTGATCAAATGTGGATGTTTTACAAATTAACACAAAAGATATTAGAAATCAGATGTCATTGATAAAATTATTGGCTATTTACTAAGTACATTATCTTTGACATGCTCTTTGCATGGTGAAAACAGTTTTCAAGACATATACTATTCAATATAATTTAGAGATATACAACCCTAAAATATCTATGAGGGCCAGTGTTATGCCTTTCTGGGGACACTCTTCTAGGCTTAATTCCAC
Organism: Dolichotis patagonum; assembly: GCA_004027295.1. Classification (NCBI taxonomy): domain Eukaryota; kingdom Metazoa; phylum Chordata; class Mammalia; order Rodentia; family Caviidae; genus Dolichotis; species Dolichotis patagonum. The sequence goes on along the minus strand of PVJX010011272.1, from coordinate 42,272 downwards.
AATAATGCTTGTTTTTGTGAAGCAAATTATGGGATACCATTAGATAGTCATTACAATTCTACCAATGGAATAGTCTTGCATTTGTCTCAAGGGAAATTTCTTAACAAAGATTCTTTTGGTAGCAAGTAGATATAGACACATAAATATCCATACACACACACACGTGCACACACAAATGCAATATATTTAAAACTTCTAGTTTACAAGGATAAATTACATATATTGCAGAATTTGTCCAAGCTTTCTTTCATTTTATTATGAAATCAATATGGTAGGGAGTAGCTAAACTTCTCTGAACCCTATTATGATGACTTAGGCAAAGAACTTGAGAATCATGCATGATTACATTGCTTTTGATTAGTCCTGAGCATGCATGTATGTCCAAATGCCCAACATTTCATTTTGACTGTGGTTGTGCATATTCATGGCCCGTGTATGTAGCAGTTCTGGAAAAGTAAATTGGGCCATTCTTTGACTTCAAATTCTTTGTCAACTAAGAAGCTTAAACTTGCTTTGGTAGGAACAATGGGGACATTTTTATTGTTGTGAGTATTAAAAAAACAGAGCAAATTTGTAGTTGGAAAACTATTTCTCTTATAAAGTGAATGATAAACTAGAGCGATAAAGAATAAAAGCAAGAAGGTGGAGTGGCAGGCCTCAATAAAGCAACAGCAATGAAAGAGAAAAAGTAGGTTTTCAAGGGGTACAATTGAATGATCTTGGAGACTAGTTGGAAAAAGCAGGTAAAGTGAATGAATGGCCACTGAAGTAAGAGATGACACAAAATGCTAAGCCATAAATGTGACAACAGTAAAGAATGAGTATGGTGGGTAGGTAATACAAAAGCTATTTTTGGAGGGAGTTATCTTGATAGAAATAAAGAATAAGTAACTAGAAAAAGTCTACAAAAATAACTGGAAAAAGAATATTTAATTTTAGGAATTCTGTGCTCATAAATGCAATTAAAGATGGAAGAGGAACTGTGATCCGAAAAGTTGGAGGCTATGGCATTGGGAGAGGAGTAAAATCTGAATCCAAGAACAAAATTCATATAAACTTACGTAGAAGAGGGTCAAGCAGAGATGTGAACAAACCAAGAAAGAAATGCAGTGATGTGTACATAAATTTCTTAATTTATAAGACGAGTAAGACCGCCCTTAATAAGCCATATTTTAAACTAGAAATAAGAATTATGTTAGAGTAGCAAGGTTAGGATTATGTTTGACATCGATAGAAATGAGAACATGAAAGGCAAGTTTGATGTTTGTAGAATAATAAAGAATAAAAGTTAAAATGTACGTGCCTATCACTTTGGTTAAGATGTGAATTTTAAACTTGCTATTGTATTGTCATTACTCCTGTATAGTTCTGGGAAACAATATATTTGGAAGTCTTCAAAGTCAGGTGACATGAAGAATCAAAGAGGATTTAAGGATGGGCTCCTAGCCAGTTTCAGGAGAAGTGAGACTACTTTAATATAAGGAGAGAATACATGTGATTCCACTTGTAATAAGAATTACTTCTCATAAAACTATCTGAACAATCGCTGCCTCGCCAGTCTTTTTTTTTCATTTTTAAAGAAATTATTTATATATTAAGCTTATCCAGATGATAATTAAGTTCGTTATCTTTGTTTTCTTTGGGGCTAATGCATTCACAGTTACATCTCATGGAATGCCCTAATAACTAGATGCCTGATTGTGTTCAAGATGCCTCTAGGGACAGGGTGTTAATAAATCTTACGGCCCTTATTAACTAAATTAGCTTTCTGAGAGAACCTTCTCATCTGTTAGAATATTATTTGTTAGTTTTTGTTTGCTTTATTTTCTTATTGAAAACACTTTAGAGAATCTGCAGACCCAGCAACTTCATAATAGCAATGAAACCCATTAGGTTTATCCAAGTAATTCACTGAAGTGTTTATAATTAATAGGCTCTCCCAAAGAAACTTCATTGACAGTTCAACTGCATTTGTTTCATACTTTTTTCATTATATTCCATCATTTGCTATTTTCAAAAAATTATAACTTATTTTGAAAATTGATGGTTTGGGTAAAATCCTGCAACACAAAATAAATGCTCAAAACAATGTTAAGAGATAAAGTAAGACTAGTTTAGGTATTATGTTTTTCAAAACTGTCTACTATGCAAATTGCACAAACAATGGCAGACTGTTAAACTGAACATAATCGAGTTTTAAAAGGGAAAAATTATAGGGTCTCAGTATTCTATAAAACAAAAGATTTGGAAGTAAATATATTTTCAAATCCCACCTTGGCCACTTACAGTAATTCTTGCATTATCTTCTTGAGTAAGTTATTTATCCTCTGGGGGCCTCAGTTGCTTTATTGGTAAAAGGGAGATTATAATACTGACCCGAGAATTTTTGTGAGGCTTAGCAATGATAGCTCTGACACTGACCATTTTCTCACATCTTTTTGAAGCAGTAGCACAGAAGGATAATAATTTTATGGATAGGCAAGAAAGTTAGAAACTAAGAACAATTAGGAAAATCATCACTTGAAACAGACACACAAACAAAATGACAGTTTTGCTGTAGTCCAGACCTCAACTTAGTGGGAAAGCAATGCCAACAAAGTATGGCTCTTCTTCAGCCTGACAATTTATATTTCTGCCTATGGATTTATTCCAGACAGCCATAGAAACGAGGCAACATGAGCAAACTGCTTCATTTTCTTTTGTACTATTTAGTGCAAAACTGATAGTTATGAAAGTGTTTTAAAACACCTGGAAAAAAATCTTTACCATTTTCACTAACCATTATGAGTTTGCATATGCTACCTATAATGCACTTACCTCATATTTGCCAAATGACTGAAAAGAAAAGATAAGAAAAATTAAGCTCTCAAGCCTTCCATGGGCAGTTTAAGGAGTTGAAATGTAATGATCCCAAATTCTTCTTAGACTATACACTTCTTCTGGTTGACCAGAAGCAATGAATAATTCTGAGTTCCATGGAAAAATATTTACTCATGAAATTTGAGCAAAATATATTATTATGACAATGGTGTGTTTGCACAATTTTTTAGGTGCTGGTCTTCACTTAGAATGAAATTTAGCCTGTCTAAATATAGCTAAAACAACAAAATTGAAGAGATTGTTGGAATGAATGTTAAAAGATCCAATGCAGTTTATTATAACTGATCTGTCTAAACAAGAACAAATTGATATTCACTTCAAACTACATGGCTAGGGAGCACAATTAAAGGAGACACTCCTTACCTATAGAAAAGTAAAGCTGTCCTTTCAGTAATGATTACAAGGTAAGAGAAAATGAACACGGATGGAAGTGCAATCAGTGTGTGTAATTTGTAAATGTTGTTTGTAATAAAATTCAAAAAATAATAGGTGTTGCTTTACAACCTTCAGAAGAAAACATCTGTTTGCTTCAAAGCGAAAGATACAAACTTCCATACAACATATGCATTTACAAATTGAACACTGAATGCGTTGTTGCAGTGGCCATATTAGTTCAGTGGCGCAGTCACTATCTGTCAAGCATGAGGTCATGAGTTCGATTCCCAGTCACAAGAAAGAAAGAAAGAAAGAAAGAGAGAGAAAAAGAGAGAAAGAAAGAGAAAAAAGAGTTGCTGCAAGTATTTAGCAGGTAACATTTCTTTCCACACCAAAAACAATGACATGAGCAATTATAGGACTATTCAGGAGCAATAATAAAAAATGAAAATCATCTTACCTCCATCCAGCTCCTCAGCTCCAAAATGATTCCTGTAGAAGAGCATGATTTCTATCTTGTAACACTTATAGATGGTCACCAAACAAACAAGCAGTAAAAGAATAGCACCAAGACCTCCAGCAAGTTCAACTGTGTACATTAGCTCTAGAAAAAAATAAGTGCAATAGAAAATTATATAATATTCATAGCTAAAATGCATAAATTCAACTAATTACATACTTCATTTTTCTGGATGAAACCAGATGTGGGTTACAGGTTACCACTATCTTGCAATTTTTGCATGAGAATTTGACCTTTCTATAATTTTCAGCACTGTTTCTTTTGTAACTGGGTAAGGCGGTGTGTGTTAACTATGTTGCTAAGTAACATTACTTAGGGTAAAAATTTCAAAACTTTCATTGGTAGTTGCATTTGGATTGGGAGAATTATTATCTGACTGAAAACCATAAACCTGGCTTTACCCATGTGCAGCAACTCTTGTGCAGAAAAATATCCCTTGTGGAGATCCAGTGAGCAATGTTTTTAGAGCTGATTAAAAAAATACTGGTTCCAATAGCTAGGAACCTCTGAGGGTAGAAGGGGCTTCTGGACTTACTCAATATAAATCTTGATCCTTCTCACCTAAGGTGCTCATGTGGCAGGGAGGGCCAAAGCAAAGTGAGGGACAAACAGCACAGTTTCTGGAAGGCATTGTGGACTGCTGCATAAAATTTTCAGAGAACTACAGAGTGAGTGCTATTTGCTGACAAGTATCAGGGCAATGACTTATGTACTACATCCCTTTGAATGAAGTGTTGTTACAGTGCTCTATCATAGTCTTGGAGTCTGTACACTTACTTGAGTCTAAGAGCAGGTGTTCTAGTAGATGTCACAATAAAATATGTTAGCAATATTTTTCTTTCATTCAGCTACTACATTTTTCCTTCTATTAATATGCTTCTCCTTGTATCAGACATGTAACTACACCCCAGCCAAAATTTTCCAGATAAATGCTGTGTATGGGTTCTCTATTTCCTATTGAATAGCTGTATTATATCAAAAATAATAGACGAAGGGCCAGAGGGTTAGCTCAGCAGTGTAAGTCCCTGCCTGGCAAGCGCGAGGTCCTGAGTTTGATCCCCGATACCAAAACAACCCCCAAAAAACAAGCAACCCCCCCCAAAAGCTCTAGAATGAAATGTTTAGTTTTTTCTCCTTTAGAGATTATTAATATTGTAACAATATTAAAGCTACTAGTATGTATTTATTTATGAACATATTTTAATTAGTGCTTATTAGTTTTATAAAACACTGTATTTCAAAGTAGTATAATAATACATGCATGCATTCTGATAGCTTTCATCTCCTCATTACTCTTCCTTGGACTCACTTATCTCCTCTGATTATTTTCCTCTTGTGTAGTAATAGTTGCCTTTCCACATTGATGTCATCTATTTTAGACCACACATTAAGGAAAACAAGAAGGACATGTTTTTTTCTGTGTCTGGCTTATTTTGCTTACATGCTGATTTCCATTTGCATCCATTTTCCTGGAATTTGCATAATTTGATTCCCCTTTATGGCTGAATAACACTCCAGGGTAGATAGATGAATGATAGACAGACAGAGATAGACAGATAGATAGATAGATAGATAGATGATAGATAGATAGAGATAGATAAATAAAATAGACAGATTGGTATCAAATTTTCTTTATCCTTTCATCTGTTGATGGATGCTGAAGCTGGCTCCATATTTGATTGTTGAAAATTGTGTTGCAATAAATGTTGGTAAGCATGTATCCTTATAGTATGCTGACATTGATTCATTTGAGTAGATACCAACGAGTGAGTGGTATAACTAAAATATCTGGTAGTTCTGTCTTTAGTGGGGAACATCCATATTGATTTCATACGGACTGTCTTAATTTCATTGCCACTAGCAGTATAGAAGAATTTCTACCCCCACCCCCATATCCTTGCCTGTATTTATTTTTTCTGTGCTTTATGATAGCTATTCTGACAGTAGTGAGATGGACTATCAATTCAGTTTTGATTTTCATTTCCGTGATGGATAAAGATGTTGACATTTTTTTTTCATATAATTATAGGCCATTTTTCTTCTTCTTTGAGAAGTGTCCATTCAATTCATTTGCCCATTTACTGATAAGATTATTTTGGTGATTTTTATTTCATTATATTCCAGATATTAATCCTGTATTTGAAGAGTAGCTGTCAAACATGTTCATCCATCCTATAGGTTGTCTTTTCACTCTGTTGGTTTTTTCTTTTTCTACGCAAAAGCATTTTTATTTCATGTAGGCTCATTGTTGATTTTTGCTATTATTTCCTGTACTATTGGAAGCATATTCATTCAGGAAGTACTTCCTTGGGCCTTGATTTCAAGGGTTTTCCCAATATTTTATTCTAGCATGTTTAAACTTTTCAGGATTTATAACTAAGTGTTTGATACACCTTGGACTTATTTTTGTACTAGGTGAAGAGAGAGGGATCTAGTTTGTCTTCTGTACCATTTTTTATGTTAAAAAGTGTGTCTTTTCTTTAAAGTTTTAGACACTTTTGTCAAGATTCAGATTGCTATAGCTAGTTGTATGGATTTGTTTCTTTGTCTTATATCCCATTGGTCTACATGTGTATGTTGGAGCCAATACTATGCTGCTTTCATTACTACATCATTGTAGTAGCCTTTGAAATGTGATATTGTGATATCTTCAGCTTTTCTCCTTTTGCTTAAAATTATCTTGGTAATCTGGGTCGTGTGTTTCCATACGAAATTTATGACTGTCTAATCTTGTGATGCATATCATCTTATCTTTGACAGGGACTAAATTGAATCTGTAGTTGTTTTGGAAATATAGTGGTTGAAATAATATTAATTCTGCTGCCCACAAGCATCAGAGATCTTTCCATAGTTTAGTGTCTAGTCCAATTAATTTCTTTAGTATTCTGTAGTTTTCACTGTAGATTAGATTGACCCCTCTGCATTTTTTAAAACTATTATGAACAGAACTATTTTTTTGATTTGTTTTTCTGCTACTTGATTATTGATATTTAGAAGAGATATTGATTTTGTATTCTGCTAGTATTTAAATAAGTCATCATGCACCCTTATTGAAACTCTCTTTAACTAAGGGTCTGTGTAGACATGATGTCCTTGATTGTCATAATTGTTACTATTGATGGCTCAAAATTATCCCCTAAATTTGACCACTGCTTTGAAAAGCACCTGTGTATATTCCTTTGAATATAAATAATCTTAAAATTGTAGCACTAAAATAACACTTAAAACAGTTTTGTAACTAAGAAAATTTCAAAGAATGGGTTATTTAATTTCATAGCTCAGTCTATGGAAGTTTCTACTAAGAACATTAAAATATACCATAGTTTTTCAATAATACATATTCTTGAGTTGAAAGACTACATTTGGGGTCTCAAAAATGCAGTGAAATCATACTGTGAAAACTTAAATACACATAGAAGATAATGTTTTAAGTGTGTGACCATAATTCTTTCTCAAAATCATTATGTACGCATGTGCTTGCATGTAATGTCACTTTTCCTATAGCAATTACAGAAAAAATACTTCAATTATACTTCTCATTATCTAGTCCCTTATTCCTAATCTAACATTCTATTAAAACAAATATGTATAATTAGGTGCACTTCTCTGAATTTAGTAGAAGTAAATGCTAATAAATGGAAATATTTTATTAAAAAGACTGGATTTTATCAATTTAAGAAAGAGATATAAATTTAGAAACTAAACATTCTCGAGTCTAAGTAAATTAGTATAAATTGTGAAATAATGAAAAAAATAACTTCAGCAGCTTTACCTGCTGAACCTTGTAAGAAAACAAAGACACTCCTGCAAAAGCACCAGGAATAGAATACAAAGTTTTCTTCTGAATGTTCTCTGCCTATCATGTGAACAGGAGTGAGTAGACAATTCTGTGCTGTGCACTGGTTCTTATCCTCTTAGAATACAAGGTTTTTAACTCCACACACACAGACAGCTACACAAAACTACAAATTAGTTCCACAGAGTGATTTATACACCAGAAAAAAACTCATATAAAATACATAGAATAATACAGAAGTGTTATGATTTAGCTCTAAAATATCACACAATAGTCTCATGGGTTTAGAGATTGGGCTTTCAGAAGGTGACTGAAACAAGGGATTAATCCACTGATGAGTTCATAGTTGAATGTGGTGCTCGGAGGTGGGCTGAGAGGGGATAGAGCAGGACTTGGAAGGATATATTCTTACACTCCCACTCCCTCGTCTCACTCTTTTACTCCCCCTTTTTCCCTCCTTTTTGTGATCCCCTTCTCCTTTTCCTTTTCCTTCTCTTTCTCTTTCTTCTCCTCTTCTGCTCCTCCTCCTCCTTCTCCCTCTCTGTCTCTGTCTCTGTCTCTCCTTCTTTATCCCTCCCTCCTGACTGGCATGGGTTTAACACTTTTGTTCTTCCAGGTCCTTCTGTCATGACATTTCTGCCTTGGAGCCAGATAATTAATCATGTGCTGAAAGTCTGAAACCAGAAGCCAAAATAAACTTCTCCTTCTTTAAACTGTGTATGGCAGTATTTTGTCCCAGCAATGAAAAAGTGAATACTATTTTCCTCTAGAGAACCGAAACTGACACATGGAGTGAAAAGAATTTAGAGTAGCATTTATTGTTTTGTTTGTGATACTGAGACTGGAACTAAGGGCCACACACATGCTAAGCAATGCTCCATGTTTAAACTATAAACCCAGCCTAGAGTATGATTTCTTTTAAGCTCATTCTGCTTTTTTAATGCAAAATACTAACAATCAGTGAGTTATAAGTCTAAAATTTCTTGTATAAGGAGAAAAGAGATAATAAAGAACACTTAAAACTTACACTCTCAAACATTTGTAAAGCAAATACACGTGGTTCTACTACATTAGAAAATCAGGATAGTTTCCGGTAAAGTTACATATGAATCTACCCTGTAAATATCAGTGTCACTCATAGGTGTTTACTCTAGAGAAATATAAGCTGATATATGCAAAAAGACTTATACCTAAAATTTCAGAGTAATCTTACTCATAGCAGCTACCATCAGATACATCTCAAAGGGCATTAACAGGAGATGATAAACTATTATATGTCCATAGGAAAAAGTAAACTAATAATACACACAAAAAAGTAAACTAACAATAAACACAAACGTGCTTAAAGCTCGTAACATTACATTAAGAAAAGGTAGTCAGATACATCGGCAAGTGCTCCGTGGCCAAGCTCTGCACCCATTCTAGAATGTGACTTCTTTTAAATTGATTCTGTATGATAGTTCCTAATTCCAAAAACAGACTGACACAGTTCATGGTGATCAAATTCAGAAACTAAATGCCTTGGGGATGCTTTGGGGTTATTCAAAGGTAATATTTACTGGAACAGGCTAAGAAGGAATTTTTAAGGGTAAAGGGAATATTCTGTATTTGGTGGGCATAGATACACAAATGTGTGCCTTTGTCAGAACTCTTTGAACTGAACACTTAAGAACTATGAATTTTATTTTATGGTACCCGTTCTTAAATATTCTCCAATTTAATTTTTGGTAAAAAGCCATTATAAGTTCTGAGCCAAAGCCTGTCATGATAATATCTAAAGAAAGATTAAATGCAGAACAGCAGTTCTGTTTTACACAACTGCACAGGCAAGGAATGGTTTTTCTACAGTGCCCGGAAACACTCTCTGCATCTGTAGGTATGAAAGCAGACCTGGGAATATAGCATGACTTGTGAAAGCAGTCCTGGGAATATAGCATGACTTAACTACCATATCTCCTCAAATAGTTTTAGAGACAGTTAAGAACTATGTCTGAAACATCATCCTAACAATGCAATAAACAGAATTGCCATTTTCTTCGGATGGCATTCATCATATTGTTCTCTATACACTTTGTTTTTACATGTTTAGAAATTAAATATGAATAAATTATATACATTTTATATGCAAGTACACTTTTATTTTAGAGAAGCAATTGTCCATATTTGATTTATTTCCATTGCTACATATCAGCAGCCATTCAAAACTTATGTCAACTGCCTTGACTATTCTGTTTTTTTAGCCAATTGATAATATTATCTGAAGTAAAATAAGAAAAAGAAAACAAAGTTGATGTTACTTAGCAATGACAGAATTGATATTGTATCACTTGAATAACTATAGTAAAGTACAAACAATGAAAATTTATATGAAAAAGCAAGAATATTTCTTGTGAGCTGCAACTAATAAAAGAATACTTAAAAGTTGGTCCAAAGAAACAACATTTACAAAGATTTTATCTGTTCATATTACTTAGAGTATCTTAGGCTCACTCCATTTACCTAGTATTTTAAAACATGTTATCTTATTTTGTAAGGAGATGAGGAACTAAATTGTCTGTTCCTACAGTGCATTGTGCCAGGACCAGCTCCTACGCTACTATGTTATTTTTATGTGAATGCAATACACATGCCTATACACTACATACTATGTATGCAGGTTAAGACTTTTTCTATTTGATCTAAGTTAGTCATATTACTTTATCAGCCTGTGTAAATTCTCCCAAGAAAAATGATGTACATCCATTAGGTTTGGTCTGCACATGACTATGCTTCAAACCGGACATATTCATAACTATGAACACCACCTCTTACTGCTTTTCCACTGGGTCAGGACAGAATTAGCAGGGGTTAAACTCTGCCGCAGTTAAAAGAAACTATTTGGGCTCAGTGTTGTATTTTATCTTTGTATTACAATGTGAACGTGAATGATGTTGCCCCAGCAAATGTCATTTTCCCTTTGAATTTTCCCTTTCAGCTCTAGTTCAAATTGCCTGGAGTGGCAGTATTTAAAAAATAGAAAAGATTCCATTTCAGCACAATTCAACATCTGAGGCGGGAATGAAAAAGTGCAGACCTTTTAAAATCTGCTTAGCCTTTGTGTTATTTTGTTAAAATGATAGACTCTACCCTCTTTAAGGGACTGAGACTGTATATTGAAAATTGTATAGCAAAATCACCAGGCAAAACCTAAGAGAAACTGGCATTTGGTTAAACACAACAAATGAACAAGTGCCAAAGAGCTACTTTTAAGGGCACCAGCAGTCATTTTGTTACAGGCAATTAACAGTAGTCCTTGGAAAGCTCAGAGTATGGGCTAAGGAAAAGCACATTGATTATTGCTGCAGTTGTAGACTGCTTTCGGAATAAATTGCTTCAATTTAAAACTAGATTTGCTACAAGCATTTTGAGCAATGACTACAATTTTTTTCTTATCAAGACAGTTGGAGCTAGCAACACTTTAAAAGAAACAGCTAATTAAAATAAAGCGCATGCCATCTTTTAGTATATTGGATTACATTGCAAATAATAAACGCATTTGGTTTACCCTAATCTTGCTGCAATTACCTAGTATACGTTCAGATTATTTTTGGGTTTATTTATTTATTTATTTATTGGCATGTACTTGTTCTTACTGCTTGCAAACTTTTTTCTGCCAGAAATCTTTGAAGAAGTAAATGTTTGAACAAAGTAAATAAAAGTTCCCTTGTATTTTTTAAGTCACTTGGAATTTCTATTTGGTATCTTACTGGCTATCTATAAAATGTTGTCTACAGTATACCTTAAGATTTAAGCAATTTGTTTATATATAGTTCATCCTAAAACTTACTCATTATTTATATAAAGTCATTTTAAATATTCTGTTCTAATTTATATAAAGGAGGATGCAACTTTGTGAGAGAAATGCAAGGTAGACAATATAATGATCCAAGTTTATTCATTAGCCTCACCAAGTATGTTCTCTCACCTTATTGTGTTATAAAGAGTGAAAGTTTATAAGAATTTATCCATCCACATAAGTTCATATGCATATTTATTTCTCTGGAGCAGTATAACTTATTTGTTCTTGGCAAGAGGATAATTATGCTCAGTTTACAGAGATTTTCAACTCAATTCTAAAATACATCAGGGCAATTTAGAAGCAGTTATAACTTTTTGGGGGGGCCTAACACATTAAGAAACCAAACTGTTGTTCACACAATAGCAATTAAACATTTGGGGAAGGTATAAACCAGTATGTAAGGATAACTATTTTGCTCTTACAAAAATACTTTTTGGAACAAAACAAAATGTATCAAACATAATAATAATTAAAAAATAGATCCTTAAATGAGCAGTTTGATTTGTGTGACCAACTATTTGACAAAAGAATTACCTTCAAAATAGTATAGATTGCCATTTTAAAGTTATTTTCAGTCAAATCATCAAATTAACTTCTACTCTTTGTCAATCAAGAATGCATATATGATCATAAGCTAGAACCCATCTTTAGGGCATGATAAGGTTAAGGTCCCACATTCTCTAAAATAGACCATATACTAGCCCACAGAACATATTTAATTAAATGCAAAAGAATTGAAATTATGCCATGCAAGTTATGGGATCACAGTGCCATGAAATTAGAAATTAATGATAAAAGCAACTGCAAAAACCTCACAAACACATGGAAAATGAGTAATACACTCTTGAGCAATCAGGGCGTCATGGAGTAAATTAAAGAAGAAATTAAATAATATCTACAAGCAAACAAAAATACAAACACAACTTACCAGAATTTGTGGGATGCAATGAAAGCAGTCCTGAGAGAAAAATTTATTGCACTGAGTTCCCACATCAGGAAGACAGAACAAACACAAATAAACAACCTGATGCTACAACTCAAACATCTAGAAAAAGAAGAGCAAGCCAAACAAAAAGCCAAAAAAGGGAGGAAATTATAAAGATCAGAGCAGAAAATAATGCAATAGAGTCTAAGAAAACAAAGAATCGAGGAATCAAAGAGTTGGTTCTTTAAATAATAAATAAAATTGATAAGGCCCTAGACAACCTTATTAAAAAAAGGAAAGAAAAAACTCACATTCATGCAATAAGGAATGAAAAATGTGAAATTACTACAGACTCGGTGGAAATACAGAAGATCATCAACACCTATTTTGAAAACTTCTACTCTCATTGGTTTGATAACAGAAAAAACAGACAGATTCCTAGATACATATGAACTACCGAAGCTGGATCAGGAAGATGCAAAACTGCTGAATAACCAAATTTATATTAATGAAAATGAAAATGTAATTATGTCCTTGCCAACAAAGAAGAGCCCAGGCCCAGATGGACTCACTGTGGAATTCTTCAAGAAATACAAAGAAGACTTAATTCCAACACTCCTCAAACTCTTCTATGAAATTGAAAGGGAAGCAATTCTTCCTAAGTCATTCCTGGAAGCAAATATTACTCTAGAACCAAAACTTGAGAAAGACCCAATTAAAAAAGAGAACTATAGACCAACCTCCCTAATTAACACAGATGCAAAAATTCTCAATAAAATATTAGCAAACAGGATGCAGCAAATCATCAAGAAGATTATTCACTCCGACCAAGTGGGATTCATCCCAGGAATGCAGGGATGGTTCAATATATGTAAATCAATAAATGTAATCCACAATATCAATGGAGCCAAAAGTAAGAACCACATGATCATCTCTATAGATAAAGAAAAAGCTTTTGATAAAGTCCAACTCATTCATGATAAGAACCTTACAGAGAATTGGAATAGATGGTCTTTACCTCAATATGATAAAGGCCATCTATGACAAACCAACAGCCAGCATCATTTACACAACCAAAAAGTGAAAGCCTTTACCTTAAAATCAGGCACAAGACAAGGATGTCCCCTATCACTAATCCTATTCAACATGGTACTGGAAATACTAGTCAGAGCAATTAGACAAGAGATAAATAAAAGGAGCAAAAATAGGAAAAGAGGAAGTTAAATTATCATTATTTGCAGTTGACATGATACTTTACATACATGACCCCAAAACTCCATTGAAAAACTCCTAGATATAATAAATACATTCAACAATGTAGCTGGATACAAAGTCAATACTCAAAAATCAATAGCATTCGTATACACTAACAACAAAAATACTGAGAGAGAAATAAGAGAAGCCACACCCTTCACACTAGCATCCAAAAAAATGAAATACTTAGGAATTAATCTCATGAAAGTAGTAAAAAAGCTATACAAGGAAAATTATAATACCCTGAAAAAGGAAATAAAACAGGACCTCAGAAAATGGAATGATATCCCTTGTTAATGGATAGGAAGTACAAACATTGTGAAAACGGCCATTGTCCCAAAATTACTATACAGATTCAATGCCATCCCAATCAAAATACCACTAACATATCTCATAGATCTAGAGAAATCACCCCTAAAATTCATCTGGAACCAGAAGAGACCTAGAATTGCAAAGGCAATTCTAAGCAGCAAAGGCAAGACAGGAAGCATCACAATCCCTCACTTGAAATTATACTACAAAGCTACGATAATAAAATCAGCATGGTACTGGAATAAAAACAGACCTGAAGATCAGTGAAATAGATTGGAAGATACAACCACAACCACAAACTCACTCAACCACCTTATCTTTGATAAAGGGGCCAAACATGCTCATTGGAAGAATGACAGTCTCTTTAACAAATGGTGTTGGAAAAACTGGCTACCCATATGCAGAAGACTAAAACTAGACCCATGCCAATCACCATGTACTAAACTAAAATCTAAATGGAGCAAAGATCTAAATATTAAAACAGGAACACTAAATCTGCTGGAAGACAAAGTGGGTAAAAATCTCAAAGATACAGGGGTTGGAAGAGAATTCATGAACAAGAATCAAACTACATGGGAAATACTTCCCAGAATCAATACCTGGGACCACATTTTATTAAAGAGTTTCTGCATGTCAAAAGAGATTTCTAGCAGACTGAAAAGAAAACCCAAATTGGGAAAAAGTCTTAATGGATTGTCCCTCAGACAAAGGACTTCTGTCTAGAACTTATAAAGAATTAAAAAAAATCAGACCCTCGAAATTCAAAGACCCAATCCAAAAATGGGCATGTGAAATGAATACACAGTTCTCAGATGAAGAAATACAAATGGCAAATAAATACATGAAAAAATGTTCACCATCATTAGTCATTAGAGAAATGCAAATTAAAACTACACTGAGATTCCATCTCACCCCAGAAAGAATGGCCAGGATAGAAAAAACTACCAACAACAAATGCTGGAGAGGCTGTGGGGAAAAAGGAACTCTTCTGCACTGTTGGTGGGAGTGCAGACTGGTGTAGCCACTGTGGAGGAAGTCTGGAGATTCCTCAAAAAGCTGGGTTTGGAAGTCCCATTTGACCCAGCTATTCCACTTCTAGGCATATTCCCAGAAGAACTGAAAACATCATACCACAGTGATATATGTGCACCCATGTTTATAGCAGCACAATTTGTAATAGTCAGATCTTGGAAACAACCTAAGTGCCCATCAACTGAGGAATGGATTAAAAAGTTGTGTTATTTTTATACAATGGAGTACTACTCATCTATAAAGAAAGATCACATTGATATATTTATAAATAAATGGACATGACTTGAGACCATACTCATAAGTGAAATAAACCAAACTCACATGTGTAAATACCATATAGTCTCCCTAGTATGAGAGTTGGTAAGAGTATATAAAATTTTATGGTAATCATGATATCCCATTTTATTGCTTTGAAGCCTTTCAATGTTTTCATTCATCATTTGGAATGGTTTTAGTCTGTTTTGTTCGACTTTATTATGTGTGATGGTATGAACAGCTGTTTTGAAGAAAGCAAAACATTATGGCAGCCATTGCTGATTTAATATCATCTTCCTTAGAAGTCCTACCATGCTTCTACTCTGCTATTACCATCGGTCCTATTATATTGTGTCTTATTGGGATTTTAATATATGTGATAGTATAAACAATTTTTTATTGAAAATGAGATATTATAGTAGTCATTGATCATTCTCTGTTATTCGGTTCAGAATGTCCTGTCATTCTTTCACTTTTTTGAATGGTTTTATACTATTTTGTTATGTTTCATATTATTGTATTTGAAACTATGCTCAACTATAGCAGAGAAAGAGATATTTTGATAGCTACTTTTAATGTCCGGTTGTGTTATTGTAAGGTGCTGTGTTGCTCATGTTGTTCTGTTCTGATCTGCTTTGTTCTGCCCTCTTTTGTTTTATTCTCTTTAAAATAAAAAAAAGGTTAAGGTCACAAAGACCTTATGATTACATGCTAATGAACTACTAAAAATGAAAACAGTATAATAAAATATTAAAGGGAAAATGCTTTGTCTTCTGCATGCTTTGCTAGAACTACCTCTGGAATGTGCTTTTCTTCTTCCCAACCAAATGTGAAAGATGCTATGTTATTGTTTTTTCCTTGAAGTAAGGAACATTTACAAATGCTGTTTTAAAAATGAATTAAAATATGAATCCATGACATAATATTAATTATACATAAAAGGTAAGTTCTATAAAAGCAGAAAGCCAACTAGTATATACAGAAGAAATGACAGAGTTAAACATCATATTTTAAACATCTTAAAAATTGATTTATGAATTAATTTCTGACATGTTAAAATTGTTGGGGAAATATCGGTGAATAAGGCAATTTATAGTCTCAACACATCTTCTCACTGGTTATTTGTAAACAGCTAATGAGAAGCAGATACCATCTTAGAAAAGTGACCAAAGTTAAAATCACTAGTAATCGGACAAATTGGCTAAGAAGGCAAAACATCAATGTTGTCTTATAGCTCCAAATCCTAAAACATTTGAAAAATGAGGAATTGTCGCATAGACCTAGATTGAAAGACAACTATAGAAATTAAAATCACCTGCCTTGTATTTTTCAAAAATACTTGTGTTAAGAAAGCCAAAGAAAATAGAGAAGCCTTCCTAGATTAAAGGAGACTAAAGAGACTTGGTAACTAAAGTTTATGCACAAAGTTGGAAAGGAAATGTGATATAAATGGAACTATTTGAACAATTTTTAAAATTTAAATGTAGACTATATATTAGACAATAGCATTTTATTATGTCAATTTCCCTGAATTTGATAAATACACTCAGGTTATTTGAGAAAATATCCATGTATTTAGGGGAATCACCCTGAGGAATTTAATAATGGTGTTTGTTGTTTACTCTTATATGGTTTGACAATAATACCTTGTATGATTGTGCATATAGTCTAGTTGTTCCTTTGTGTCTACCCATATACAAGAAAAAATGATTTAAATATTAAAGAAATGATTTAATTTGAAGTAACTAACACACAGTTACTGGCTAGTGAATATAGATATAGCTAATAAACATTTATTTTACAGGTCTTATAATTTGTGAGGACTGTCTGCAGTTTTTATTCTAAAATAATGAGGTAAAAAATAAGCATAATGTTCAGTAAGATCACACTATTTCAAGTGTTATTGTAACTAAAGTATACATATTTTGGATTTATTATCCTTGGATAAAAATTATATCTTTTATAACCATTTTAATATGATCTGTAAAAAGTCTTTAATTTACTCTTAAAATATGTCCTTATCTTGGAATTTTCTTGAGAAACTGTTAGCTGATTTATATTACCCATTGGAAAAAAGCTAGAACTCCTTATATTGGAAGTGAAATTACTGTACTCCTTTTATTAAAGCAACTACCTAATCTCCAGCCAAAATTATTCCTTCAGTGTGAACTGATTTTGACATGTTTTCCACAATTCTGTACCAACCTAGAATGTTTCCATTCTGTTTATCAAAATCCTACTAATCCTACAAGTGAAGGCTAAGATCTTAATCTCCAGTGAAGTTTTCCACAGAATGATTTACCTTATGTTATGGATTGTACTTGAAATTGCCCCTCAAATTTCTGTACTAAAGGCTTGATAGCCAACTAGTGGGTCTTTTGTTAATTGACTGATCCATTGATGCAATCATAATTTGATGATATCATTGGAAGATTATAGATACAGGAGGTGGATCCTTGATAAAGGGAGTGAAACATGGGAACATGGTCTTGGCGACTTTATTGGGTCCTGTCACCCCCACCTTGTCAGCTACCATGTGCTGAGTAAATTTATTTCATCATGTCTTTTCATCATGTTTCTGCCTCACAGCAAGCCTAAAAGCAGTGGACCTGGACGTCAATGGACTGAAATCTTTGAAACTGAACCAAACTGCTGTTCCCTTTTAACTTTTGTTCTCAGGTATTTTTATCATAGCAATGGAAAGTTGGTTTAACACACTGTCCTTATAACATGTATTTCCTGTTGCTTTTTTCACTGCTTGCCAAATCACCTATTAACACAGTTAGTTTTGGCTGTAGTTTTATATGATTAAATAATTGCTTATAATATTACAAATAATTACTTAAAAATTGTGTTCTATTTCCTCTGACTGGAACAGCTCACCCCATCCATTTTTTCGTGCCTTTCTTTGCTTGTGAAGTCTCTGCTGATTCACAGCCTTTTCAAAGTGGTTCACTGATCACTCATTCCAATTCACATCTCACAGATATACTTTGTATTAACTTGCCTTTATTTTCTCTAGCATTTGTCACTATAAAATATAGTGTGTAATTTGCTTGCTTATCACTAAATGTATTATTACTTATTATATGTCTTTTGCTGGAATTTTAATTCTATCAAGTTGAGGATTTTCTTGCTTGCTGTTCATCTATTTGTTTATTTTTAAATTATTTTCTAGTAGTTATCCTAAGTGCCTTGAAAATTATCCGATATGTTGATGTTGCTCAACAGTTATCAGCTGAATAAATGAACCACTTTTTATTAAGGACATATTGATTTTTCTAACCAATACTTAGCACT
Organism: Dolichotis patagonum; assembly: GCA_004027295.1. Lineage (NCBI taxonomy): Eukaryota > Metazoa > Chordata > Mammalia > Rodentia > Caviidae > Dolichotis > Dolichotis patagonum. The sequence continues at coordinate 23,785 of PVJX010011272.1, read as the reverse complement.
TTATGTGTTTCCACTCTCCACTCCAATATCTTTGAGAACCATGTTTTGAGTAAATGTATAGTAAGGATCAAGCAATTGATTAAGTATAATTAGTAAATCCGGTTCATTAAGTTGACAATAAAACTTTGTTATGTAGAAAAATGGCCAACTTCACAGTGTAGATTTAAAAAATGTCTCTTGTTCATAAATCCAATGGCAATATAATATTTGGAGGTATACGGAACTATGATATCTGTAGTCAAGTGGTATTTAAACATCAGCCACACACTGTCTCACATGTTTGATTCAGCTATTCAACTTTTTTGTGAGGGAATGTTGGTGTCAAACCCACGATTTTGGAGATGCAAGACTACCAGAAAGCAGCATTCATGGCCCTCGATGTTTTTCTTTGCATTTATCCATTCATTTCTTCATTTTTCTTCAATAAGTGTCTTATATACACTATGTGTATTGCTTATGAGTTTTAATGAAAAAGTGATGGATGAAATATGCCTATTGTCTTAAAGAGCATCACATCTAGTTCTTGACTCCAGTGTGAGTAGGTTTATATGACCAAACAATCAAGGGTAATATTTATTAAACATCAAAGCATCATTTATATGACTGTAAGAAGTTCTTTAAGTGCTATAATCATGAGCCAAGTGAGCAACTCATTTGGCAGGTCCTGTTCATTTCTGTTGAGAAATTTCAAAGATAGGGCTCAGATATTCAGTGGCAGAGTGCCAGAGTACCTGAAAATGTTTATAGCAAGTAGTTGAGTCTAGAGTTCTGGGAAACTAAATATGGTATGATGGGTGATGTGAGGCAAATTTATGTTATAATATATTAATTAATATGTATTGTTTATTGTTCAAAGAAATTGGCATGTATCTTATTAATAAATTTTTGTTTTGAATAATTCACATACCAGTTAAGCCCTTCTGCCAAAATTAGCTCAAAACAATAGGACAGAAATTCTCCCTTAGAGAAAAGTGGCATATATTTTCAAAATACCCAATGTGAAGTTACTACCCACAGAGTTTTATTTTTCTCTATGTTATAAAAACATTTGTTTAAAACATCTCTACCTAAAAACTTTAATGAGGGACATAGACATATTGTTATATATTTATAAATACATACTGCCCCACAAAACACACAAATGGGGTTACTCCATCTTAGATCTTATATATTGAGTACAGTGGGGAGAAACCGGAGAAATAAGATAGACACTGCTTTCCATAATAAAGAACAAAAAAGCCTCCAGTGCCCAGCCGAAAAGACAGGGCTATTGTATATCAAGGGGTCAAACTTCACTGATGCCTAAAAGAAAATATTTTAAAGGAAAAAGTGTTTGCTTTCTGTCTACTAGAATTTCCTTCTTAACATGTCATACAAATAAATAGGTAGGCACAGATGGGATGTCACAAAACATCTCTTGAGAGAAAATTGTCAGAGTGAAGGTGGCATTGCCATTTTACTCCTCTTTGTGAAGGGATGCAGTGCTTATGCTGAAAGAAATCCTCAACCAGAGGATGTATTGTCTGAATCAGAACAGTTTGTTCTTCCTATGGGAATGCTTTCAGTTGCCCAAAGAACCCAGAACATCTGGACCATTCAGATAACCAATAGGAGCTGAAACATTGGACTCTTGAAAAACAGTATAATGATTTGAAGTGCCTGGACATAAACTTATAAAAAGTAGCGTACACATAATGTAAGATGTAAAAATATCTTACATTGCAGCATACTAAAGGAAAACATAGATATACTTCACATTTTTATTACCATTTTAATTTTCTTTCTTCCTTTAGGGATATAATGCATTTCTTATTGAAAATGTTAGAATTAATTGTGGTTGGAAAAAATCAATGGTGATAGCTGCCACCCTTAAGACAAGGTTCACTCAAACTCTAGACTATTTCAGAGTTATCAACTATTAAATAACTAAACTAGATGCTGATTCTTCCAATAGAAGTAAAACAATCTATTTCTCCTAACTGAATATTTCGATCGTGGACTTTTTTCCGAATACATAAACATGCCCAGAAAAAATTGCTCTCCTTTCTCATTTTGTAAAGAGATACTTGCAAAAACTTAATAAGCATAAAACCCCTTTGTTTTCTCACATTAACAATCTATGATGCAATGGTCATGGTTCAGAGACATCATAACAGAAACTATCATCATTTAATTCCTAAGGCAGCAAGAAAGAACTCCTTAATCCATGACCAACTGAGAATAAAATTGCTGGCTTATCATTTAATAGACTCTATAGTTAGAATACATGAAGACTTGTTTTAACAATGAATTGTCTTTCTCAAAAATGATAATAACAGCCTTGGTTGACAAAGAATAGGGCATTATCACATCACCTCACCATATATATTGATTTTCAGTGCATGAAAACTGGCAGAGATTTGTGAAAAAACTAGGTAGAAATGAAGATGAACCCTAAAATGTAATGTTTGATAACATAGATACAAAAGGGGAGCAAAACTTTAAATTCAAGTAAAGACATTTTAATAAACTTTATAACATATGAACAATTTGATTGGTAGTAAAGAGAGTACTAATATATTTTTATAAGATTTTACAAAATGTTCCAAAGAAAAAGAGTGCTAACATATGGAAAACCTGAGCAAAATATACGTGAAAGTACTCTATATTAGCTTGGCAAATTTTTCGGTAAAACAATATTATTCAAATTAAAATTTTACTAAAAGCTATATTCAGTAGTTGTACGAAAACAGCCTTCTTTTTCCCCATTTTTTTCTGACTATAGAGAACATTCTTATGGTACAGAATTTGAAAAAAATATATGGGAATGTCAAGAATAAGTTGAAAACCACAGGAATCATAAAAATCTGAATCAATCATTGTCATTACTTCAGTGAACTTTTTATGTATCACTTTCTAATATAGTATGGTTTTATGTAAACTTATTGACAAATAACCAATGGTTCTAAAAACTCAGCATACAAAACAACTAATATTTTGCATTTTTCTTTGGACAGTTTGTAATAGAGCTATTCAAGGTAGTTCAAAATATGTATTCTGTTAAGTCTTACTGGTAATAATTGTTTACCATTTAACTTTTAAATTATTTTCATACCGACCTATTTCTCCAAGCATCATTTAAAGATGTGTTTCTTAGCAAACAAAGGTAGGAGGTAGATTCAGCACCACCGTTATGGTTTAGATGTGGAATTTCTCACAAATGACTCAAACGAGAGAGATGGGGCATTGGGAAGGTTATGTGTTCACAGAGGCACTGTACTATCAGCTGATTAACCCACGAATGGGTTCTGGGCTAGATGTGCTGTTAGAATGTGGGGTGTGGATGGAGGCAGGTCACTGGGGACATGACTTGGAAGAGTATTTCTCCCTCCCTGGCTCCTCTCTTCTCTCTCTTGTTCCTAGCCACCAAGAGGTGAGCAGGTTCCTTCTGCCCAGGCCTTTCCACTATGTCATTTCTGCCTGGAGACAGCCAACATTCACAATCCATAAGAAAACTCTGGGGCAGTGCAGTCACTATAGTTTGCTTTCAGGATTGGCAAAATGAGGCACAATGATTCAAACCTCTGAAAATGTGTAAAACATGATGAGTGCTCTAATATTTAGTAGTCAGTAGGTGTTTAATATGTCCTTTCAAGATCCCTACACTGAGTGTTAGGGGCAATTGGTTCACACATAATAAAATGGGAGAACAGTGAAACAAAGACTTGGTCAAGGCCACATACAATGGAAGGATCAAATAAAGTGAAAAACTGCATTTTCCTACCACAGTTCATAATTTCTCTTCCTTTTAGTCAATCCTCATTCATATCAAAGTTCATTAATGATTCTTGGGTGGTTTCAAACGTTACCTTTCTGTGCTTTCCTAAATCTACCACTGAATTTCCTTTTTGATTTAAAAACAACAGCTATTTTAACAGTGTTTGAATGACCACTTTTAATTTAGAGAACTCAACCTTCAGATATACGACTCTTCATAGAGTGCATGCTAAAAATAGAGCATGTGCCCTGCCCTCAAAGTAGAGACAAATAGCTAACATATTTCTTACAGATGGCAAATGTAATTCTCAACACTAAAATCTAATACAAGTTACCATGGCAATCTATTGGAAATCAACACCTTTTTTTCCTGCTATATGACCTGAGAGAGTACTTAGCATTTTTTATGTGTCATGTCTAATTTCTCACTTTACTGACCTGGCTGTCAAAGTTCAACACACAGGAACTGCTTATTAAAAGTTATATCTTGCATTTTATGACCCAGTTGTGCCATTTCTGAACCAAATGCAGAAATTCACAGCCATACAAATGCACAGTCACCTCCTTCTCCTCAACAATGTTACTTTAATGTCCCAGAAAGCTGGTAGGCATCCCTCTGCAAATACCGATTTAGCCACTAAGGATGCAATGCTTAACCTTGGCCATGCCGGCACTCGGTACATATTTGTTGAGAATAATGAAGAAAGACTAGAACGCTACTTTTCATACAACACAATTATGTGAACCACCTTTCCTAAGCAGCCTGTAGAGAAGTGCAATTTCAAGTGGAATATGAAAAATCATCAATAAGCAGGTGGAATTGGCCTAGAAATAATGAAAATGTAAAGGTTTACCTGAGAAAAAAGAGTAAGTGGTTGGTGGTGTGAAGCGGCCATAAATATGCCATTCTGCTTAGGATGTCTAATCAGACATGCTGGATTTGACTAGGGGTGCAGCAGATGATTTCCTGAAAATGTTTTAAACTAATTTTTTTCCTAAACAGTCTGTTAGTAATGTTCAAATACAATGATCTGAGTTTCAGTGATTCCTTTCGGCTCTCACTTTATGTATGTTTACATTTTATGGCTTTTGTTAGATTCTAGACAGATATCTGTTAATATGAACTAAACTCTTAAACATGTAGAAAGCCTTCATCTCTTTACATTATTGTGTTGTCTTCTTTTTCTTTTCCTTTTTTCCTGACCTATTTTGCAGACTTATTTTTGGCCAGTAATATATGAAAGTTCAGTTCACTTACTATGTTGATTCTTCCTTATTATATGTAGTTGAGATTTGGCTGAATGCAAGTATTCGAAACAGGAAATTAGCAGTATTTACTGTTTAACATACACCTCACTGCTCTTTGGTAATTGCTATTTGCATATGCCAATATATATGTATATATCTCCATATATATATTTTGTCATGAGATTCCTTTTTCTTTTTGTCATGAGATTCCTTTTTCTTTTTGAAAAAATAGTATGTGTATGTAGAAACTGTGTCCAACAATCAAGACACTCTTCATTTAAGAGGTTAATTATTTTAACACTCAAAGAGAGTGCCCTTTTAGACATCTTTCTGAGTAGCAAATGTGTTCTATAAGGCACAATTATATTGAATATGTGAGGCAAGTAACCTCATTAAGAGTAGAGTGTGAGGGCAATGTACCATGGTTAAATAGGTTCAAAGGTGTTGACCATGTGAAAAGATGAGGCAGTTAGTTGGAAATAGTGCCACTGACTGTGTTCCTTTCTTTCCTTTCTCATGGAATCAGTGAGCTTAAGAGACCTAGTTGGTCTTTACTTATTAGGTCCTACCAAGTTTATTAGAAAATCTATTGCCTAGGCAGGGGCCTTGGTATGCCAGTTGTGATCCAAGACCAAAAATGCTAAACGTAAAATGGAACTTGACATTCAAATTTTGAGTCCCATCCCAGGAGAATGAATCCAGAATACTTATTAACAAGCTCATTGGGTCATTTGTATGTACTATAAAATTTGCAAAGCATGTATATGGAGGCTTCTCACTGACTTTCTATGAATGGAATCACCAAGAAAAAAACCCAAGTTTGTCAATTCTTATGGCATTGCTATAAATTCTTGCTCTGCTGATCTTCCAATCATATTTTGTCTAATTGTGGAGCATTTTCAAAGTGAAAATACGTATGTTTCTATTTTTAATTTCTCTTCCTTGAGTAGCTTAAATTAAAAAAAAATCATTTCCAGGAAATAATGGAGTTTCTGATATCTATACTGTAAAGGAGTGATTTTCAGCTAAAAGCTTCCCAACCAGGGGTCCTCTATATACACAGGATAGCCCCATCATAACAAAGAATTATCCAGTCCAAAAGGTCAATAGTGACAAGAGTATGAAATTTTACTGTAAACAAAGTCTAGATTATTCAAAATAATGTACATTTAATCAACTCTTTACCACATTTGCTAAGTAGCTTAAGGATATTGACCACAGAAAAGAGAAAGGTAACTGAAGTTCCTTAATATGCTAACATAAACTAAGAAAATAGTTCTTTCATGGATATCAATTCAATTTCTCATGGGTCATTGTACTTTTAGGGAGATTCTGCTATACACACAGATAGTATGTTTTGATATCTGAGCAGGGTTTGGCATCTATATATTCTGAAGTCAATGGTCATATCCAATGACCAGGATCAACCAAATGTTTATACAGTGTTAAGATCTTACTGAATTTCTCATTAAGTAAATGTACTAAACAAATAAATCAAGGATGGGGGCACATATTGCAGAGATCTTCACTGTAAGAGAGGATAAGGAGTCCACAGGGTGTAAATTCATCCAGTTTTATAACAATGCATCTTAAATGATGTGTATTCATGACATTACTAAAGATATTTGGAGAGCAAGGAAGTTTATTGAGCAAGGCTAATTCCTATGGATTACATTATTAATAGTGAAAGACTGCTAGAAGAAGCAAAATGGGTTTAAGGAGAATACAGAAAGCTAGGTATTTATCACCATTAACTAGTGCTATATCTCTAAGATATTTTGCCAAAGTACTTCATGATGAATGAATTGTCATGTTATAGTAATCAATATAATTAAACATAACAATATAGAGCTGTATTCTTAATGAACATCCTTAATGTAAGATTCAAATTCAAGCATTCACTAAGCACAATTCTATAAGAATGTCTTATATCAATGTAGTTTGAAATGTAGATGATAGCATTCCATATTATACTGGTTCTTACTTCATGTTTATTTACTCTTTGTAAGAGTCTAGCACAATGCCAGGCACACAGTAGGTTCTTCATAAACATCATTAAATGCATGAACAAATGAATGAAGCACTTCTTTGGGACAGCACAGTTAAATCAAAGTAAATCTATCAGAACGTAAAATTCAGAATTGTTGGAAGAGAATTGTGGAAGCTCAACCAGAATCTCCTGATAAATGATAAAATAAAATTCCCAGAATTTTTAATGAAACATCCAACTGCTGCACATTACCCAGAATATCACAGAGTTAGAGCACATAAATTGCATAATAATGTGTGAACATTTATTGGGTGCTTAGGGTATGTAAGGTGCCATGCTAAGTATGACATATATAAGTTCATTTAATCCTGACAGATTTTCTACGTGATAGACTTCTTTTTATCCCCATTTTATAGAAGAAAACTTTGAAGCTCTCATAAAGGAAGTGATTTGCCCAAGATAGCATAGCTAGTATGAACAGTTAGGTGTTAAACACAGCCAGTCTCACTGTCCATGTATTAGTGGCTGGTCCTCTGTGAGCTGTCTTTTCCAAGGTTACATCTTTTCTCTTTTTCCTTTGCAAGGATATTTTCCCTTCCTTTTCCCAGCATTTTAAACTTTAAAGTGAAGCCTAACCTAAAAGAATTAAGATGTTAACTGCTAAATAATCTTTCTTTAGATTCAACAGAATCCAGAACATCTGCTGACCTTTAGATACCATCAGAATGTATACTACTCCTCCTTCTTCTCTAATTCTGTGTATCACCTAACACATGTAAATTGCCCAAAAATTTAACTTGCAGAGAAGTAATCATACTGATTTTCTATCCATTGCCCTCCTCTTTCTCCTTTCTTTCCCTGTGCACCTTTGAACTCCCTAAAATGGTGCTTTGAGGTCGAAATCCTCTTTCACCTTTGAGGATACTAGTCTTGGAATAAAACTCTTTTCCTTTACATCAAGTATCATCTCCTGAGAATTGGCTTTCAAGTGGCCAGCAACTGGACCTATGTCCCCTAACACCAAGTCTATGTCTTTAGTCATGGAGATACTGTGCTGCAGGTAGTAAGCATTTCCAAGCTGTGAGGTCATGCTGAATGAGAATACTGATGAAAGACACCTAGGATGAAGAAAGAATTCATTATTGCCTGATGAATGCAGCAGTGAGTAGAGTAGGCCTGAGTACAGAAATACTGCTGCTGCTTATCTATCTGGAGTACTGTTTGTATAAGAGAAACTGAAAACATAAAATGGATGTAACAGGAAGGGTTAGAATTTGGGTGAAAATTAAAGGTCAGCATTTCATGCATGTCACACAGGCAATAATAAACAAGAACTCATCTGAGTAAAAGATTCCGAGTCTCAGACACAAAATTCAACCAAGTATTAACAATGAGAGGAACAATAGATAATACAGTAACTAGTGTTTCAGCTCTTCAGTTTGGTCCTTTTCCAGTGAGTTGTAACTCTCAAGCTTGTCAGACCAGAAACTGGCAAAGAGAATTGAAGAGAATCTGCTAACAATAGTGAGAAGTAAGGGAGAAGACAATCATAGACTAGTAAAACTGAGACAGAAAGGTAGGGCATGGCTAAAGCTCTCTGGGAAAGGATTCACAGTGAAATCCCAGAACATAAGCAAAGGACAGTTCTCAGAACCCTGCTTGTGGACTTCTTGCAGAAACTTGACCAAGTTTTCCACAGGATGGCCTAGACCTAATTCGAGCATGCAGAGTGGATGATACATAAATACAGTCACATTGAGTTTTGACCACTCTGCTCTCTCTTGTGTGAATGGCCTGCCCTCATGCTTGTAGTGTGTACTTTCCCCCCTCCTTTTGTTTAGTTCAAACTCACTCTGCAGAGCCTGTTTCTTTTCCTACCCTTAATAAAATTTTGCTATCGTCTAGCCTTGTCTTGACTAATTCTTTCTTCAGGACAAAAAGAACCTAGAAATCACTTCCACAAGTAGACTCTGGCACCCCAAAATTCAGTAACAGAACCCCATGTGCTTTGTACCATCATTCTTCACATCTCTCTCACTGTATATTATAGTGCTATGTATAACTAACTATAACTATAACAACTATGACTATAACTATATATGCATATGCAGATATATAATTTCCGCTGCTCAAAGTTCTCTCTGGTTGTAGAACTTAGGATATACTCAAGAAATATATTCCTCTGGTCAAATTTCCTGGTATATCTTCAGCCTTCTTTTATAAAATTAAGATTGTTTTATGAAACTGAAAGTCTAATACAAGATCGAGCTTAGCACAAAGGTAGACTTCTTTGATATATGGGAGTGATATTTTAATGAAATCATACAATAAATTAGAGCATTCTGAAATCATGTTAATATGTTGTATTATACAAAATACAACAGTGGAGGGAAAGATGTTCCAATAATTTTGACAAAGTTGTTGAGAAGTCTATGTGTCAGAAGAAATAATAGTTGTTTCTATATAAAATCTGTGCAAAAAAATGTTAATGTATCTTTCCAAAAAGATTCCAAAAATGAAGACTTTGAAGGCCTATAAGGTAAGGAACTTATGTGTCAATGGCAAAAACATAGGATTATTAGCAACAGCTCTCATTTGTTTTCATGAGAATTAGCTTTCTAATTAACATAGCAACTCATCTGGTAATAACAGAGCTCCTAATATTATAGGCAGCAAAATTAGGTAGAAATTTATAGGCAGTGAGACAGGGACAATGCAGAAGATGAGAACTATCAAATCTGTGGCTGGAGGCACATCTCAAGAAGGCAAGGCCGCAAGATAAAGTTATGATGGCCAGACTTGCATAGTTCTCCAAAGGATGAGTGGAAATTTGAGATTACACTGTAACCAGTACCATCCAGTCTATTAAATCCAGAAATGCATTAGACATCTGGGTGGGTGACTAGAACACCTGGACCCATTTCTTCCCCAGAATGTTCCTGTTTTAGGAGTCATAGGTAAGCTGAGTTTGATGGGTCTAGCCATAAGACTATGCTATATATCCCCCCCTTCCCTGTTGGATCAATATTAGGTAAGTGCCTATACTTGTAATCTTATAGGTTGACTGTAGTTTGTGCCATCTTCTACCTACATAGTAATTTTGCTGTATAAATTACCCATGACAAAAGGCCTCAGTGGCAACCCACTAGGGACCTCTTCTCTCTCCTGTTCCTCAATGAATTTTTCCTGCTTTTAACCTTTGTCCTTTGAATTCATTCTTTAATTTCAGAAGACACAGACTTGGCATGTCTGACATCTAGCAGGATGGAAGTTATATTTCTCCTATATCACTAAAATGGCAGAAATTTGACTTTCTCAGGGACCCTATGATCAAAGTTAAACCTATGGGCTCATATATCCTGTGTCTTGCTTTTCTGAACCTTACAAGAATAGTAGAGTTACAATTATGTCATAGGATGACAGATGGGTGGGATGAAAGATGGGTGGGATCATTTCACATAATAATGACCCCTTCTAGAGCCAAATATCACATCCATCACTGCCTTTGTAAATCGATGATTCATTTGTTACAGGTCTCATAAATGGAAGGCACATAATTGCTTCAAGAGGGGTTTTTCAGAGTATAAAACGTTCAATTTTGGTTTCTTAATGCTTTTATCTTAATAAGGATAAAGCATTGTTGATATCCATAGATATTTGAAAAAAATAGTGGAAGATTTAAGTATTAAAGAGCACTGTAACATTAGGGACTTAGACATTAATGGAACTTCAAACAACTTCCCTGATTCCTCAATCATTTATTTTTCTAGAACTAGAAGGTCATTTAATTTTGAACAACTTAACCTTAAACTAAACATGCTAAAAAATAGCCTGGGGAGTGTCTAACCATCTTGGCTATATGCCTTTCTGCAGATCCAGGGCCCTAAAAACTTTTCAGTTAGATATAATTAATTTTCCTTTCATCCTCCTTCTGAATACTACTTAACTGTCATCCATACCCTGCCCGAACAGGGAAACACATGTCATCCAAATCAACAGATTTTTATGTGCCCTATAACTTCTCTCCATTATTTTTAACCTTAAGGAACAATTCAAACTCTTTAGAGTATATTCAAAAAAGTGACAAGAATAATGAAAACATTTCACAAGTGAAAAATGAATATAACAGATTGACTGGCCAAACAGCACTCTAGCAGGGTCAAGGTGACCATCAGCATTTGAAAGGCTGACTGCAGAAAGAGTGATTGGAGTGTAGAACTAGAGTCAACAAGCAGACAAAGAGTGAAACAGGGATGTTTTCTAACAGATTTTCCAAATTTAGAGTGGGCTTCCTTGAAAAGGAATGTTGTAGAGAATAAAGTGATAGACCCCCTTGCGAAGAAATTATGGATGGATGAGCAGTTAAATTCCATGACACTGAAGTTGTTTTCAGCCCTGAGAAGCTATTTTTGTATATATTCCATGCAAATTCTTTCATTGATTAACTATATTTTAACATATAGAAAGAAACAATCACATTTCTATGTGCTGTTTACCTTCTTCCTTGACTTATATCTCCAAATAATAGAATATTAATATTGTGATCAGCTTGACAACAGAGACATCTGTTTTAATACTTTTCCATAACATTATTCAAAGACAATCTATATTAGTAAAGTAGGGGAAACAAACTTCATCATTCTCTTTCTTTGCAAACCTCAAAGAACCTAGTATTAAACATGTATTTTGAAATTAAAATCATTTTAAATTTGCTGAGTAAGAAAACATCAAGTGTGTTTATTTCAAAGACTGTTAAGTTTTATCTTAGCATAATGTAGAGTAAATGTATTTTTCTTTTCTAATATGCATGAAAGATTTCAGTAACTCAAAATCACACATTTTACAATTGTCTCTAATTTCAAACAATTCAATGTACATTTATATATAATAAATTATTACGAACCATGGGAAAACATTATATGTATAAAAGTTATTCAATATGGACAAAATATCAAGCTCTATTGCACTGGGAAACTTATCAGGCATAATTCTACACTGAAGGAACAATATCCAATAATGCACACAACCTTGAATTAATGACATTTAGGTTATTTCCAGTAACATAATTTCTAAGTGCAGTAAAAAACTTGGATGTTCTATGTATAGGTGTTACTTCAAGCCCTACACATTGAGGCAGGAGAATAGAGTGTGGCAGATTGGCAGGGAAGTTGGCATGACCTGTTTATTACAAAATCCTAGGACACATGTACAGAACAATTCCCAAATCCCTGCATTTGAACTTCTCAGGAGAAATGAAGCAGGTTTTGGATAAGACAGTGACAGCAAGGACAGTCCTCACTGAACTCTCTGCTACTACATTACCTCAGAGTAATCCGATCATGTCCTGTAAAGTATATTTACTTTCCTACTCTTACTTGGCCTAAAATCACTCTGCAGACCTTCTTTCCCTACCTTTAATAAGTGTAAAACCTTGCTACCTTTGTACTTGGCTTGACCAGTTCTTTGCTCAAGACAGAAAGAACCAAGAAACCACCTTGAGGAGACTCCAGCACCACCAAACCCGGTGACAACATTGATTGCCATGTTTTGTTCTTTGAACACTAAATAGTTGATATAATTTCAATTCTATGAATTAAGAAACTGACACTTTGGAAATTTAAATATCTCATCTAAGGTTATACAGTTTACAGAGCAAGAAATTCAAATTTGACTCTGGAGCATGAACTCCATTGCTTATGCTGTCTGCCTTCATGATCCTAACATTAATATTGTTATTTCATTTGGGATTAATTTGTGTAGTAAAAGAAGATTTGTATTTGGCTCCCAACAATTTCCCTAACATTGAACATTCAGTTCATCATTCAAATGCAGAAAGTTACACTCACCCCGTTTATGAAGGAGAACACTGGCATGCCGACGTCCATTTCCATTTTCAACATAACAGGAATAATTTCCCAAGTCACCTTCTTCCACAGAGTTCACAATTAATGAGATAGAAACTTCCTTTTCCCCAAGATGTTCCTTAAGAATTCTAAAACATAAAGCAAAACGAAACAAAAAAACCCACACAAACATACACATACACACAAAAAAAAGAAATGTAGATGAATCTGAATTTGGTGTGAAAATACCTAGGCAATCTGCTTTAGATTTGGCTAAGGATTGATGTTATGTTAATTAAATTATATCATGCCCTTTCCTTCACTTCTAATGATGAAGCTTATCTTTGTAGATGCTAATGAACTTGCAGTTAATTATCTCTCATAGCAGGACAATCATACTATCATAACAGAGGTGATAGAGACCTTGACGAAAAGTTTACACATTGCTTTTCTTTTAAGAAGAAATATGATGTAAAGTAAGATAACTTCTAAAGTCTTAGGCTGGAGACTTAATTATATATCAGGTTAATTTTTGAAAAAGAAAGGAAGAGAAGAAAATTTCTGAGCTATTTTGACATTTCAGTTGAAAACTCCAGCCTGACTTTTGTTAATGATGCATACCAGTTGTTCATTTTTAAAGAAATATGAAATTATACACCTGCAGACTAACAGTTATAAGTATTTAATTCTGACATTTAAAATTAATGGTAAATGCTTATTAACCTCACTGTCAAGGATTTTAGCAATGTCTCAGAGCAAATGGGAAACTTCTCTAAACTAGGACTCACTTTCCCTGCTCTCAGTGTTTCTACTTCTATCTTCCTACCTGTTTGATAACTCTGCAGAACACTTGTCAATGTAAAACTAAGGAAAAATACTTTTCTAGAACTTTTCTTGAGCTCATATGATACCATATAGGGCAAAAAGTTTCAGAGGTTTATTGTCCTTCTTTAATTATACCAGTTCAAAGAATGTAAAATATAAGAGTAAAATTTTAAATATGAAAAAGTAGTAGAAGAACATTTTTACTGTATACTGGGCAACTGTCCATCTGGGCCTTTCAGAATTCAACTGGAACACTTTAGAGTGAAATATTCTTGTATAGTTGTTGCTAAAGAGAATATTCCAGTAGAAATAATACTATGTGATAGTTTGTATATTTTTGTTGTGTATTCAAAATATTTTATCTTATATCTTTGGTAGTTTTAAAAGCCTTGATATTTAAAAGGAGGAATTATGCCATATCTATCTATCTATCTATCTATCTATCTATCTATCTATCTAATGAAATTTTAAGGCCGGGCATGGTGGCACATATCTGTAATCCCAGCACTTGGGAGGCTGAGGTAGGAGTATATCCATAAATTCCAGACCAGCCTCATGAGGTCAAGGCCAGTCTGGACTACATAAGAAGACCATGTCTCAAATTAACCAAAGGAAAAATAAAAAGGATTTCTGTAAGATGCACTTTAAATAAGAAATTGTTCAAAAGTGGTCACTGCCCTGATTTGATCATAATTTAGTTATTATGAATGCCCTTTCTTATTTACATAATGAGTAAGAACACATATTTATGCTCAAGCATAAGTTTAGTCATCATTGAATAAGCTGATACTTAAAATTAAGTGAATGAATATGTAAGTACATAGGGAGAAAAGTGAGGCTTAATTATTATGCTTTAAATAGTATCTTACATGTTTATTCTCTTGACATCATTTCTACTATATAAATAGTTAGACACTAAAAGTCATACATAGAAAGATTATGAAAATATTTTGTATGCCCTTTATCACTACATCAAATGTTTCACATTTTATTTGGTAGCTTAAATATGCAAAAACATAAAAGGAAATTATAGCAACTGTATTTGTTTGCATATTCGTAGCAATGTTCATATTAATGTTCATTTCAACAATGAAAGAAAAACTTCTACAAATGAAAGGCACTTATTTTTTCAAAAATAGAATTTTTTCAAAAATAGAATGGGTTTCTATATTTTATAATATCACTCAATATATTCGTCATTGAAACACTCCGTTCGACGTTTTTCTTGAATTCATTGTAAATGACATTCATATTTTGCAATTCCACAGTTAGTATCCTAATGGTTTCTTTGACATTAAATAGTACATTACTTTTATTATGATAATTGAAAAACCAAAAAGGATCTTTATTTCAGTTTTTATTTACTCAAAGAATAGTTGTTAACTTGACCATATAAGTTAGAAGAAAAAAATATTTTACCTAATATCACTTTCCCAAACTCGATTTTCATCCAGATCTTCAATAAATTTCTCTCCCTTCATCCAGTAAATTAAGGGGCTAACATCTCCACTGTACCCAAAGAAAGCTCTGCAGGTTAGATTAGCCAAGTCACCTGTGGAGAGAGATGATGGAGACGTGCTGTAACACTGTTTCTACACTCTTACTTTCTGCAAACAGTCAGGCAACATTCTGGTGATTTTATTGCTGTAACGATAACTCTTCCTAAAAGAATAGTTTTTCAGATGTTTTTCTACCTTTGTCACATTTACAGAATGTGTCTTTTTTACAGTATGGCTTATTTAATGGAATGAGAGTTATTTAAAAGTTTTGATAAAAGTTCAGTCATTTCTTTTATAGAATGTTCTTTCAACGAGGCTTGCCTGATGTTTTGGCGTGGTTAGATTGAAGTTATAAATTACTAGGAAGAATATGATAGCGAGGATATGTCTTTCTCAACGCATGGTATCTGAGGCTATATAATTTTTTTTTTCTTTTGGTACTGGCGCTCAATTGCACGACCTCATGACCTCGCGTTCGCCAGGCAGGCACTTGCATCGCTTAGCTGAATCCCCAGTTAGGCTATGTAACATTGATAATGATAAGATTTTCATAAGCCAGGTAGAAAATGTGTGACTTTGGGATGCACAAAGAAAGAACAGTCTTTGGCTTGTAAAAAACAGAAACTATCAATCGAATAGACTAAGAAAGCTTTATTAAGGAGTTTTTACTTTATATGGAATAACAGTTTAAGAAAATTAACACATACATATATTAAAAAGTGCATTAATAAAAATGAATTATAAATGATAATAAACACAGTACTTCTTTCAGGGGTAAAATCAATGACATTACTATACAGATGAGTTTCTTTCATTATGTTGCTCAGGAGAGATCATAATGGTGAATGCTGGTTGGTTGATTACTTAATAAGGTATATAGAAGTCCCTCACTAAAAGACAGAAGTGATTTTAGTACTTGCAGAAGGTAAAGTTGATTTTAGAACATCTAGTTCCATCTCACAAACACTTGATTTACCCACACCTTAGCTAGTATTACAGAACTTCGTTATACCATTATTCACAAGTTTTATGATCTTGCTGGCTTGGAGTGGAGTCAGAAGTTCGGGAAAGAGATGCGGTTCAAGAAAGGCCTATTTTAGTCGGATTGAGTTAAGGGCATGGTCAGGACTGGACACCATATGAGACTGAAAACTAAATTCCAGTTTCTCTCTCTCTCTCTCTCTCTCTCTCTCTCTCTCTCTCTCTCTCTCTCTC
>PVJX010011271.1:0-54119 GCA_004027295.1 Dolichotis patagonum | reverse complement strand
TCAATCAAAATCTATTCCTGTGGTGGAGGAGTATTAGATGTGTCTGCCACCAGCCTGAATTTTACTGGGAAAGATGTACTGTGAAAATTAAAGTTTCTGAAGAGATCATTGCTATGCTGAGTCATGTTCTGCTATATGTAAGCTGGGGCTGAAAGCTTGCTGGGGAATAATTCATTTTTCCCCCTGAATTTTAACACCAATAATTAAAGTCTGCTTTGGCAAAGCTCTGACTTTCCATAGTGATTAAGCCAAATTTCAGTGTGGTGCAAAGTCAGTTGCTATGTATGTCTGGAAATGGGGCAGTTTTTAAAATTATTCTGAAAACTCTTGCCGGGTCTCCCTATTGCTTCCTCTTTCAACCCTGACTTGTGACTTAATTTGCTAAAAATACTACTCAGTCTTCTGGGAAACTTTCATCGGATTAAGTTTAGGAATGGGATATGCACATGTGATCTTGCTCAGGAAATTGTTGTTTCTTGTCCATTGATTTTTATATGTCTCAGTACAATGCTTTTCTCCTTATTTTTCTTATCTGAAGTCTTTTGTTCATTGAAAATGTATTTAGGCGTGAAGAAAATACTTAGATCAATTTCATAGCATCATGGAATAGGAATGTGAAATTGACTTATTTCAACAATTAGTCTACATTTTGAAGATACGCTCCTCTCTCCAGTTATTTCTTTCCAAAGCATTCTAAACTCTTCTATGTTAGCCACACATTTCCCCACACTTTGAATGTTTGTAACAAGGTTAAGGCCAAAGATGCCCACCATCTGTGGGCCCACACTAATGAGGAACAAGTTGTTAGTATCTGGCTGGAAGAGTGAGGTTAATGTCCTGCTTGTTCTGAAGGTTTTGTTCTTTTCAATCTCTGTAAATAGGAGTGTATTTTTAGTATGTAAGTACATTTTCTGTTTTTCACAGTTATACCTCACCTTATTGAAATATGCAAAATCCAGAATCTAGTCTCTCCAAAACCTAATGTAGTTTTATTGTTCTTGAAAGTCAGTTCTGTTTTTGCATCCACCATATTGTAGTTTCAGTGTAACCGCCTAAATTGGGATGGGCAGTCTTATTTAACTACATTTTGTAGATACGACAAAGGTCATAAAGCTTAATTCCCTTGATAAATAGAGAGAAAATACTAGAAGCCAAATGGTCTCTTTTGAATACACTGGGATTTTTCTACACAGAATTCTCTCTTTAAATTTAGAAGTGCAGGAAAATGTAGATAAATGTTTTTTTGAGTGTCTAACATGTGTAACATACCAACGTAGCTAGAAGAGTTGTGTCAAAGTAAATAAGATGTGATTCTGAAGAGTCCGCAATTATCTGGTTGAAGGAGAGGCAATGAGGCTTTAAAATTGTATCACTGTGCTCACTGAGAGAGGCGATAACCCTTCTCAACAATCACAACAAGAATAGAAAGATCCACAGGCTTTTATTATCAGGATAGCATCTTTATGATGCTATAGCACAGGAGTTGGCTCGGGCTTTGCTCGCTTGTAAGTATTTCCTGGAGCATCCAGGAGGATTTGATGTCTGCGGAAACCATTGCTCGCGTTGCTGGGGACGCTTTCCTGGGATCCTGATGGCTGGCTGGCTCCACTTCGTGACCATGGGATCTGGCATCCGTCCCACTTGGCTCTGGATTCCCTCGACCCCTGGCTGCCCTGCCTATCCCTGTGACCTGGGTCTTTACCAGGAATGAAACCTGCTGCTTACTTGCTGCTTTTTAACACTGATTCTGCAGATTCCTGATCTAAATTTTGCATAGCCTGGCGGTCAATGCTAATGGGAACATATGCAGGTAAAGCAAATAAAGGAAGAAAGGAAGGTTACATAACAGGCCAGACACTCTTTCCAAATTCTGTTCAGGCAGAAGTATTCACTTTGATGTGAGCTAGGTATAGAAAAAAATGAATCTTTCGATCAGAGAACTTAATTTTGTCTTTCTGAAATTTGATGTAGCATACAATGAAGGGGTCTCAACTTTACCTTTCTGAGAACATGTATTCCCCATCACACTGAGTAGACAGTTAAGTAAAATATAACATATAGCTTGTATATGTTTGTTGAAAAGATAACTGAAGCAAATAAGGACACAAGTGGTATCATTCTGGATATAGAAATTCTACAACAGTGAGACAGTTTTAAATATCTAAAATTTTCTTGTATCTGAATAGCTCAAGATCAGATTCAAAATCCCAATGCACACAACTAGCTCCATGTTTCTCAAACCTCTGAGTTAGAACTGAGCCCTCCCTTCTCTCTCTCTCTCCCTCCCTCTCATTAGATATGTCCACTGTGGACAACAGTGAAAAGGACTTTGATTTCCAAAACACACTAATTGTAATCAGTATGTTGGGAAAAGTGAATTGGGCAAAACCATATTTCTAAAACTGGAGAATATTTAGTTGTATCTGCAATATAGATTCGAGCAATGCTATGGAAAAATCCTTATCCCTTAATTGAAGGCAATTCTGTTAAAAATATTGATCAGTCATTATAAACAAAATACTGTATATGAAGGTCAAGTTTTATTAATGTTACCGCTCTTTATATTTTCTCACACTTTTGAAAAGATTTTACATCTTTTCTTATGACTTCAGCATGTATTTCTCTAATCACGGTTGATGCTAAACACCTTTTAGTGTTCCTCTTTGCTACCTGTCTATTTTCTTTGTTGATTATTTACTCAAATAGTTTGCCTAACATTTATTTGGCTGTCTTGTTACTATCAGGTTGTAAGAGTTCTTTATGTAATCTACATATGTATCCTTTAACAGATGTGTGTTTTGAAAATATTTTCTTTTTGCCTGTGGTTTGTGTCTTTATTTCCTTAATAGCATCTCTCAAAGAGCCAGAGATTTGTTTTTGGATGACTCCAACTTAAAAATTCTTATAGTTGGCACACCTTCATTTTCTAGGAGATGTTTACTTATAGGTTTTCTTCCAGTGATTTTAGTATTTTATGTTTTACAGTTAAATTTATAAAAGGTTTCCATCCTTTTAGAAAACATTTTGACAGCTTCAGAGAAGTCAAACCTGTCTTCAGCATATGATTCAATGATTTCATTTCCAACTATCTGAAAGCAATGAAAACATGTCTTTATTCAGTTAAAATTTTAAGCAAGTATTAATCAAATAAATACATTTATGGTGTATAGATATAGCACTAATACAGAGAAAGAACCCTCTCACACATGTAGTAACATGATTATAGATCAAAATCAAGCTAGCAGAAAAAGCCAAGCACAAAGGCTACATGATCCATTTTTTTCCATTTAGATGATATTTAATACAATGATAGGAACAGAAGCCAGATTATCAGTTACCAGGGCCGTAGGGGGAAGAATCTTATTACAAAAAGTCACATGGGAACTTTTTTGGGAACTGGAAATGATCTACATTTTGATTGTGTTGTTCATCAACCAATTCTCAGCTTTTGTAGAGGTGTTAATAGATCAGTAGAGAGGTTTTTCTGTCTTTATTAACAGGGCCTTGGTATTTCAGTAAACACAATTCAGACACATATTATCCTCTTGTTTATTTTTTAACTATTTGTAAAATGCTATCTGTTCAATCATTGCTGCCTTTGTTGCCTTTGAGTTAAAATTAGCTATTTCCTTTTCTTTTTCCGTCAGTATCTTCATGTAAGCTTTCATACAATTCAGCCCTCAACCAATGTATTTGGATTTTTATTGCTTTTTCAACCTGTAGCTTCCAGTTCTTCTAATTCATGTTGAATATATCATGTTGTACATTTTAAAATGCGTATGTCACCAAATTGCCTAACATGTCATGACTGCTTGTTTCATTTTTCCTTAAATGCTTTTGATAATATGACTCAAATGATATGTTCTGTAGTAAAACAGGTGCTAAAGCATTTTGCTTCATTTTATTATTTTTCTTCTCCCAACTGAAACATAATACTCCTACAGAGTTTTCCACATAGTAAGTTGCTCTCTTGATGGCTTTATTTTGAAGCATAAAATGTATTTGGTGAAAGCATTTCAGCCTAGGATGATGCTGGTAAATCTCATATTAGTCTCTTGGTAAAGTCAAACACAACTGCTAAAAAATTAACATGGATTTAGTGATGAGAGTAGTGTCATAATTGCAAGACTATGCACTATAAGTAAATTTTACAAATGTTTTAATAACTTTATGAATTAAATTAAGAATATATTTGACTATATTATCTTATACCTTAGGTTTATGTTCA
Source organism: Dolichotis patagonum (assembly GCA_004027295.1). NCBI lineage: Eukaryota > Metazoa > Chordata > Mammalia > Rodentia > Caviidae > Dolichotis > Dolichotis patagonum. Next base: position 49,891 of record PVJX010011271.1, on the reverse strand, counting down.
TCAACATTCTTTTTCCACCTTTTGTTGTATTTTACAGCTGAGACTTATTTTCTATTATCTATCTATCTATCTATCTATCTATATCTATATTTCTATCCATCTATATCTATCTATCTATCTATCTATCTATCTATCTCTAAATTACCAAATCAGTTGAATACAGCATGTTGCATGTATAGTACACTTGAATCATGTTGATTGTTAATGAAACTTAATTCACTTTCTCTATCATGTTTCATTTCTTCAACTTCTAAGAGAAATTGAAAACTATCTTACTCTAGGATTCAACAATGATTGGATAAGAAATTTGGTGCTTAATTCAGGATACTATCATAGCAATTGAGTGGTTTATCACCAGTGGAATGTGTATCTCACACTTCTGGAAGTCTAAGATCAGAGTGCCAACATAGTCAGGTTCTGGTGATAGCAGCTTTTCTTTGTATATTCGTGTCATAGAAAGAGTGCTAGAGAGCTTTCTAGAGTTTCTTTTATAAGGACAGTAACATAAAACTCCAAGCCCATAATCTAATTATGTTCCAAAGATTCCATCTTTTAGTACCATTACTTAGTGTGCTAGGATACTACGTTATAAATTTTTTTTACACTAAGAATTTTGAAGGGACATAGATATTCAGTCCATAAGAACTGTGTTTATGAAGTTTTCAATTCCTGAACTATTAGACAGTATCCATTTTTGTACCACCATCCTTTCTGATTAATTTAGGAAAATTTCTTCATTGGAAAAATGAGACCGTATGGAAAATTGAAGCCTTGGGTATCTGTAGTAGTTTGCATTTTCATGCTCCTATGTAGCAATTTTCTAATAGAATTTGTCCTGTTCTGGTAGCTTTTTGTAAAATATGTAATTTAAAACATGTAGTATATCCTGGATAGAGAAGTCGGCTGAGATTGAACAGCATTTAGCTTTTCCCTTGGTCTATTGTCACATTGCCCTGGTCATTGATTTGTCCCTTTCAGGTGGAGCAGGCAGCACATGAAGGTATATACACCAATTTTAAGCTTTAGCATTGTTCGTGCACAGTTTATGATAACAATAGATAACTGAACAAGTTGATATCCTCCATATGTGTCACATTCTCCTTTATTCAATTACACTATAAATATTTTATCATATACAATTGTCTAAATGGTGGGTGGGTGTTTATTGTGGTTTGGGGTAGAAAGACTAAACCAAAATTTCAGCTATTTATATTTCTGTTGCGAAAGAGCTTGTGAGAAGCAGAAACCCAATCCACACTGTTCCCAAATGTTCATGAAAGTGAAAATGAGTCAGCATTTAGATGTTTTTAATAACATCAATGATTGAGTTATAGCATATATTTCTCCTGCGAGGGGAGTACGGCTGGGGATGATTTTGTGACTCTGTGGTAATAAACACATCAGTAAGTAACCTAGCAATCAAGAGTAGGTGCTACCAATTAACTTTGTGACCAGAGAAGTTCCCCTGTGGCTTTGGGGAGCCTATAGTTACATAGCCTGTAGTTACACGAACGACTGCAGCTCCCCAGGGCAGATGGGAGGCAGAGCATGGACAGACGGCCTGTTCTGTTCCTACCTGTTAGGCTGTCACAGTGATCTTTTCTTCTTTAAGGCCAACTACCCTATGGTTTCTTGCCTTCCATAGCTAAATAATTGTATTCTGATTTAAATTTACCCTCATAAAAGTACGATGCTCCCTCAGGGACAGTGAAATTCTTCTTGTTCGTACGTCTGAACTCTCCAAACTTGAGAAAGATGACTTAGTCAACTTATCAGACTTATCATAACACTTATAAAATCATATTTTTACCAGAATATTATATATATATTAAGCAGAGGACACAGAAAACTCAGATGATATAATTTCTAGGTTATTTAACCTGTACTTAGGAACACCTTGCAGAACATTCCAGGTAGAAAAGCTACTGTCATATCCCCAAAGTGCATGAAAGGCAATGCTTCTACAAGATATTTTTCCCACCTAGCACACAACCCACTTTGACACGTTGATAGCTAGACCATGTCTTATACAAGAGGAGTCTCTAACTTCTAGCCCTTCTAAGATTATCTGAACAAAAATCCTTCCTTCCACATATACTTACTAAGATTTAGTTCCAATAGGCACAGCATGATTGTTATTAATTGATCAAAAACCTCTGTGGATACGTGTGTACTTCTCTACTCAATAAATTAAAATAAACATGTTATTACTATGGTCATTTTTGAGAAATGAAATGAATGCAGGGAAACAAAGGCAAACAGAGATAAGGGGATAAAGCATATGGTAGGAAAGTGATTCTCTGTGGTGCCAATGTTTTTTAGATGACAAGATATATAATACTCAATTTTTGGTTTTAAATTTTGTTAGGCTTTTATGTAAAATTCTGCTGTTAGTTAGCAAGCCTTCAACAAAAGGCTGTTATTCAAAAATGCTTACTGATAGTGGTGTTTGCAGAAAGTCTGAAATTGTCTTTGTGGCTTTGGGTCAACTTAGTGTTGAAGGTAGGCACAATCGCTAGAGGAATGATAAAAACTCTCTGGGAAATTTAGGAGGAGAAAGTTGAGCACTACCAGCCACAGATAGAGTGATTAGGAAGAATTGAAGCCTTGAGCACTTCCTGTTACTGACTCTGAATCATTTTACTTTTATATTAGCTTAGAAGACTTGGACCCTGGCAGTAGCTATGTGAACTGAGACAGAAGAAGTCTGGGAGAAATCATAGTCATAGATTTACAGTGTTTCCTCAGGTTCACTAAAGAAACATTATGGAATGAATCAGCGAGAGGGCAAAATAGAAGATTTTAAGATCCTCACCCCCATCTCCCAAAAAAACCAATTAGGCAGCAATCTCTGGACTAAAATAGCACTGAAGGAGCTTAGGAGTCTAATTAAGATACTGCAGCAACCCAGTACATTTTCAAAAATTAAACAGTATCTCCACAAAAATTAAGGAGGAATAGTTTTATTTTCCTTGCATCATCCCTCTTTCAGGATGGCACAAGTTCGTGCCAAGAGGAGACAGTTTGGCCTGCAAGTTTCCCTCAGGAGTGAAGACAGAAGGCAAGCGAGTGCTGGACCAGCTTCCCTGGCCTTTCATACAGTGGTTCATCCTTTGATTTTAGCACATGTGGGCTTCTGGGGAGATCATCAGAAAGGAGAAGTCTGGCCACGGTTAGGAATCAAGATGTGCAGGACCTCTGAGTATGAGTCACTCAGTAGATACCGCTGGGGTCCTCAATGTCTGCTGTATAGCATCCCCATCATTTGAGCCTGAGGACCCCCTAGCATCTGCCTCAGTCCCCAGTGTGACCGCCACCGCAGGTGCATCTATGCCTGGATCCTGGAGTTGTGGTCACTCTCTGTGTGCTTGAGCCCCGGGCTCTGGATCTGTCACCATTCTGCACAACCTGTACCTCTCACATCACCACCTTAGGTGTTTGTCCCGGGTCTGGACAAGGTGGGTCCTCTTAACACCACTTCCTCCTGTGGGTACAATAGAGAGCAGAGGGACCCACTGGCCCTGCATCTCTGTGCCAACATAGATAGTTTATGTTACTATAGGTTACTACGAATTTTTTAGACATCATATATATATAAAACCATGTGTTATAGCCGTTGTTTAGGTGGTATTATTGTTTCTCTTAGTGCAGTAACTTTGAAATTCATCCATATTGTATCTACCAAATACTCATTTTTTTATAGTTGAGTAGGATCCTGTTGTATGGTCATGTCATAAGTTGTCAATACATTCATTGGCAAGTGACTATTTGGGTTGTTTCAGCTTTAACTGATGCTTAACGAAGCTGCTAAGAACATTTATGTATAAGTCTTTGTACTGGCATGTATGTTTATTCCTGCAGTATAAATACATAACAACCAAGTCATGGTGCATTTGTTTAACTTCATTTGAAAGGGAAAAATGCTTTTTAAAGATATTTTACTTTCATATTCTCAGATGTAGTACGTGAGCATTTCACTTGCTCTGTATTCTTGTCATCCAGTTTTTTTAATTTTAGCCATTTAAACAGGTGTGCTGCAGTATTTAACTTCGGATTTAATTGTACTCTACATATATGTTCAATCTTTCCAGTGTCTTTTAAAATAGATACCACACAATTGTAACTCTTTTAATTTTTTGTTTACTAACTCTATTAACTCTATCATTTCTTTATTTACTGCAATTGATTTGTTTTCCTCCAAATGATGACTCAAGTTCTCATCTTCCTTCAATGTCTAGCAATCTGTGATTGAAGGAGGGACATTGTTCTTTCCTCTCCTGAATGCTGTGTGTTTTGTGGTCCTATCCATACTCTGAAGTCTTGTCCTGGGAAATCTTTAAGGTACGTGGAGTGAGTTGATTTGTGTTTTGTCTTAGAGACTTGTTAGGCTACACCAGAGTAACGCTTAGTCTGCTGCTGTTCACCCTCATAGTGAGTGATCGCTCCACTGTCCCCTCAAGGGTCTGTCAGCTAAGCAGAGAGGAAGGTAGCTCTTGAAAAACTTGAATGTAGTTGGAAATGAACATGAGATTGGCACATCTGGAATGAATGGTCCAAAAGAGGTCATAGTCGCGTCTGAAGAGCTTCAAAGAAGGAGAAGCTTATATATATATTCCTGTGTTTCTGAGCACTTCTTTCATGTATCTTGAATGCTTTCCTCATCCACATTTGCTGGTCAGTGAAAGGGCGCTATGCAGATGTCTCTAACTTCGTGCAGCTCATTTCTTTATGCATCCCTGCAAATTCTACTGGTCTTGCGCCTTCTGAATGAACTTCCAGTTTCAGGTGATAAGCAGGGAAGTGTACAGCTCATTTCACCTGCTTCTCATCTGGCAGAGATCACCGCCCTTCACCCTCTTGGGTCTAAAACAGAGACAACATTTGGTTCATGCTGGATTTTTGTTGTGTCAGTTAAGTATGGGAAGCCAGTTGTTCTTCCTTTGGCTGGACTGGAAGGGAAGTCTTCTTGAGAGTGTCGGATGTACTCCTGTATATTTCCTTTTGCTGAAGAGCAGAGATTGTTCTAGGACAGATAAAAGTAGTATACTTGAGAGGTGATTCCAGGAGACAGGAGAAAGCGAGATACAGGAGAAAGAAATGCCAACAGAGAGAGTGCTAAGTTGAATTATTCCTCTTGCTTACTACTTTAGCAACTTTTAAAAAGCTCATTTATATTAATGCAAGGTTTTTTTCCAAAATAAAATGTCCCTGTGGGCATTTTTGTGCAAAGAAATGTTTAGTTCAAAGTTATTTTATTTTTTACATCAATTACATTTTGTTTTACATTTACATTAAGTTATATTTTATGTTAATGTTTATGTTTGATTTAGAAAATTGCAGATACAAAGCTTTGTCATTAGAGTTTTATATTCCACTAAAAATCTCATTAGTCTCTTGGTGAATATAATACATTTTAATGGATATATTAAAGGTAGTTTTAAAAAAACTTTCATATGTGTTAAAATTTTTAAAAATCATCTATAACTTTAGTGCACTTGATTCTGATCTTAATGGGGATTTGCTCACCTAAAACAAAAACAAGATTCCCACATTTTTAAATTTTGAAATAATTCTTTGAAATCTAATAAGTTAAATTTGTTCTTTTCTAAGTTGCTTAAAGAACTAATTTTTGTAAACCTAGTATAATTTCAATTTAAAACTGTGAGTCTAGAGTAATTACTCCCTTAGGTATTTGAAATTTAAATTACCCACTGATTTGTTACTTCAATAAGGAAAATCACTCCAAAGTCACATAAACTTGAAGCATGAAATACATAAGAATTATCCCTTAACAGAATTATAGCTATTAAAATTTTGATTAACATTGTTGTTTATATTTAATTTTAATTCTTTTACAGTGGAAAAAAATAGCCACTAGGAAATGTTATATGGTGTTAAGAAGGGAATTTTAAAGACAATTTTAGATTTAAAGTTTTTAAATTAATCAATTAATTAACTTGGCTTAAGTGATTAGGAGGCATGGCAACCGAATACGTGACAAGATATAAAACTTTAAAAGAGGAAATTTTGTCTATAATTCCTGCTGCCAGTGATTGCTTTGTGGAAGGGGTGGTAGTGTAAGGGGATCTTTTATCGCATATCTCATATATCAATCCTAAATACCTCTGCTCATTTAATTTATTGACATTTCTAGTGACATTCCTTCAATCATGCACATGTATTCTGCATATTTCACTCTATTAAATTATGCTATTGTAATATGAATTTACCCTTTTGGAAATTACTTTTTGAGTTTCCACTGCCAGGTAGTGCTCTAAGTAGCTGAAGATACTGTTGAACAAAGTAAAATTTAGTGCCTTTAAGCCTTACACACTAGCAGCAAAGAAAGGACACCAAATGACAAAGATGTCAAATAAGTACAAGATTTCATAGGCACACACAAGTAAACTATTTTGTGTACCAGGAGGGGAAACATTTTAATGAATAAACAAAGAAAACCCAATCTGAGTTCCTGAATTGGAATGCATAGAGGACTCTGCTGTGGAGAAGGTGTTTTCAGGTCACAAAAGTTATGTAAGATGATCAGGAAAGATCTTCTTGGTAAGTGGTGTTTCCAGAAAGGTTTCCAATAGCTGAAGGAGCCAGTTAAGTGGGCATTCGACAAAGAGTGGTCCAACCAATGTGTGCAGATAGGGACAACACCTTTGTCTTTGAGAAGCAGTAGCAGTTAGGAGTGACTGGAAAGATATGAAACAGAAGGATGCAGAGAAGTTAAGAGGCTAATCATCATTTTAGATGATTGCAGTTACTATTTATATATTTCTGGTTATGAAAAACAATTGCTGGGTTTTGGGAAATAATACTGTCTGCTCTTGGAATCCTTGTGGCTACAGTGTTAAGAATAGAATATAGAATGTTTGGTGGTGCAAAATCAGGAGACTGCTTAGGAATCTGAGTATAAGATTGAAGAGAAAGGAGGGTTGCAAAGCCTGGTTGTGAGAATTATGAGTATGTTAAGATTAACACAATAAAATTTCCTGGGGGACTGCATGTGGGATGTGAGACAAAGGGAAGGATCAAGGTAGTACTGAGTGGAATATTAAAAAAATGGAAAGACATGGAAAGATGAAATTTCCATTACATGGAATAGTAAGCAGCCACAATCTAGTGCCTGTGGAGTGTGAGTTACTTTTAAGAAAGCTAAGTGGAAACTTGGTATATAGCTTGAGTTCAGGAGAGCTGTAACTTTTGGAATATTAGTGGTGGGTGACTTTTAAACCTATGAGATTGGATAACTTTTAGTACAAGTTATTAAGGTCAACAGAAAAGTGAGGACATCTAGTGAAAAGAAATTAGGTGGAAGATAATGGAAATAAATACTTCTAACATCAATCCCCAGGGCAATGTAGTATATATATATACAGAGACAGAGACAGAGACAGAGAGACAGAGATAGAGACAGAGACAGAAGGAGAGAGAAACAAAGGAAGTAAGGAAGAAAGCAATGAGGAAGAGTCAAGCTTTCTATTCCTGCATTGAACTTCATATGAATTTTCATATTTGAACACATGATACCAGAAATTCTGGGTTCTCAATGTGAGGTAGTCAACTGTTTTTCTCTGCACCAGTTCATAGCCATCAGCATACTAATGTTACAGTTTTTCTCATTTTAAGGCCATGTGTCCTTGGAATTTCCCATATCACATTATCTCTCCTTTTTTTATATATAGCTACCTGTATTTACTGTCTCTGCCTTCCTCTTTCTTCTTTTCATTATTTCCTATCAATTGTCCACTTCAATGAAATTGCTTTTGTAAGGTAGAGTGAGACAAAGGGAGGTGATTTGGCCTCATTAGAGAAAACGTATATTATTTGAGAAGAGTGGGAGGCAGATTGCTGTATGGTGACTGATGTATGGGGTTATTGCTTCTGTGTTAAAGACTCACAGATGTTTCTTCATGGGTTTAAAGAGAGATTGTTGGTGTGGTTATAGTCTTTTTTCTTTAGCTCACAGCTGGCTGGGTTCTAATGCACGTGGATGGGAGTTTGTAGCTAGAACTCTGATTTTGCCAAGTGAGAAATCAAAGCAACAAAAGGCAAAAGATTGGTAGGCAGCTGTAGTGGTATGATTTTAATAATTAATTGCAGAGTGTAAACATGGCTGAGAGGTGATGATATTTGCAGAATGAGAGACAGCAGCTGACTGATAGGATAAAGGATTTCTAAGTATCACCAGACCAAAAGTTGAATGAGAGTAGGGCAATGGGAGGAGGCATGGAAAGGTAGAAAAAGAAATTGTGGTTAATAAAATGAGGCCTTGAAAATGGAAACAGTTGAAGGCTTTCAGATTTTGGTAGTGATAAATCTAGGTAAGGTCAGATAAGTGAGTCGTTGACTGATAAATATAATTACTACATCATTGGGGAAGACAAACTCAAGAAAAGAATATGAACCCTTAGAACAATAATAAGTATACATATATATTATATATTATATATTATATATATTACATATTATATATATAATATATATAAAACCTCACAAAATAAAACAGAATAAAGCCAATCAAAACTAAACAGTGAAAGTGGTATAGAAGTTCAAAACAGGATAATAGAAAATCAACAATGGCTAATATAATATATCTTGCTATCATCACAATAGTTGTTCATACCATCAGACATAGTAAAATCAAATAAAACAAAACAGAATAAAACCAATCAAAACAGAACATTGAATAGAGCAAAACAATAAACTGAAAGAAAACAGAGCAGTGAGAATAGTGTTAGGTTTCAAAAACAGGATCAAAGGAAATCCCCCATAGTTGCTATACTGCATACTGTTATCCTCCCAATAATAGGACTATTGGCATTAGGCCTTCAAAATCAATCAAACTATATAAGCATTAATAGTTTTTGTACCTTAGTTGCTATCAACTCAGCCTGTCCTCTGAACCAGCGGGTTGCTGATGGGGAGGGGGTGGTTTCTTGATTCTCAGCACTGTATTTAAGTGCAGTTTACCTTACATTTGACATTGGAAAAAGAAACAGGGATTAAGAAGCTAAAGTTATTGAAAAATGAAGAGGAATACCTGGGGGTAAGCAGAGGTCAATGAGTATATGATTCAGTCAGAAGATGCAAGATTCAGAGATGAGAGATTTTAGGGATAAGGACAGAAAAGACCCTGGAGGTAGCAGGGCTCCTGGAGGAATGCAGTTACCACTTGAGAGGCAGTGTGGGAAGCAGTTCTTTTGGAACAGAACTCAAGGATTTTTCTCTTCTAAATCATAGAAGTTAAACAATTTATTAAGAATGCAAGTTGTTATAGAGATAAAGAACCATCAGTTCCAAAGAGTATGTTGTAGGGCTTCAGGTGTTGGGGAGGTGATGACCAGAGACCAAAGTGGAACCTTAGGGTGCAGAAAAGCAGAAGTGGCCAAAGTGGCCTGGGACCGTGGAATGACCTGACACCAAGAAAACTGGATGTTGGTAGAATTGGATCTACGTGGACTCGAGATAGATAACAGGGTCGAGGCTGAGCTAGGAGGTGTGGGGATCCCGTTCCTCCCATGAGCCATGGTGATAAAGGTTGATGGCCTCACGTTCTACATAACTCTTCACCCGAGTTAGGGGCAATGCTGTCCTACTTGGATGCATCCTTTTTGTCTTGGCTGCCCTAAGTATTTCCAGGGCAGCTAGAACTACCCAACTGTGGGAGGTCAAGGTCCTGAGGTCTGGCTGACCATCCTGGCAGAAGAGTCTGAGCACACTCAGACTCCCCGTTCCTCGGCACACTGAGTAGAGCATCCCTGCCAGGGCCGCCCTGCTCAGAGCCCACCCCACAGTGCTTCCTCACCTTCCCTAAGCCTACTTCCGCCCTTCCTGAAGCTCAATCCCGCCCTTCTCTTAGCTCACTTCTGCCCTCCATCTTCAGTCTATATATACTCCTGCACTTCCTTAATAAAATCAGATCTGTGCCATCAGCCTGATCTCTGGAGTCGTCTCTCCATTGCCCTTTGCCAGTCCCCCACAGTCCCAAAAGGCTGCACCCAACTGTGACACCTTTCTCATGTGATGAAAGTAAATACGCCTTAGGTCTGGAGACATTTCAGTCTCTTCCTGACATCCGACTTCACTACTTGTGTTTTTATCTTTAATGTACTTCCTCCTGTGGACTCAAAATTTAGAAGGGCACAGGACTAATTATAATACTGAAAAAAAGCTTCTATTAGTTTTTAAGCACTTATTAATGTCACAGTTAAAATTTTAGGTTTATACATAGTAGATTTATGACATTCACAGAGATCATCAACATTTTTCTCTCCCCTAGAGTAACTACTTATACATTTCATAGTTTGCCATTTTGGTATTTATCAGTAATTTGCAAGAATAATGAGGTTGTGAGAAATCTTTCCAATCCTTAAAGCATTTAAAAAATGTCCTTCTCATTTTCCTCTTTTTCTTGCCTCATATTATTTTCCTCACTTATATAAATTCCTAATGCTTGAAGTTTCTTAGACTTTTTTGAACTCTTTGAGATAAATCAGGATTTTTATTGACTTTTCAGGTTGCCAGCTTTTAGTTAATTTCACTTAGGTCTGTTAAGTCATGTATCTTGAGCCCTGTACTTTGCGACTCTAACATTTTATTGCTATCCTCATCTATGTAATTGTCTTTGTGGCTTAAGGATTTTTTCAAATTTGTCTCTTTGAGTGAAAGTAGAAGTTTGTGTTAATTATGAATATTTTACCTGGAAGTTTTATAAGTGCACCAATCTTTCTAACATTTATGATACATAGTGATAAAACATACTTAAAAACACATGTATTCACGTATTTTACTAATTGGTTACCCAAGACAGCTTTTGGAAATCAATGCTCCTAATAGCTAGAATGTTCTTTCTAGTTTAATAAATTATTTTGATTGAAAAATAAATTTAGGATCTTCACAGAGCTCAAAGGTTTCCTAAACAAAATATGCTACTGTGAAACTTTATTTTATGTATATATTTGATAATAGATGCTTATGTTATTATTTTGCTAACTAAATTCAGTGGCAGCAAAACTTGTGGAACATTTGCTCAATTAAGTCATTGGAAAATTGAGTAACTCAAGACACAAAAATTAAGATGCTTGTGTACAGTAAAAAATGTTCAGTCTAATGATGTGGCTTTAACAATGTGAGAAGATTAAGTGGGTTACTAATTCTGTGCCTGTTCTCAGGCTCCTGGGCCTTGCGATGAGATAATGATTTCTTAGATTTGCTCTCTAGCTCCAGAATCACGATTTTGATGGCAATGGAGCGCTACCAGGACATTTTTTATAAAACTAAATACCTGGAAAAAATTCACAAAGGCATGAAGAGCCATGCATAGGAATCAGATTAATGTTATTTATCAGAACTCCCATTAGATTTAAATTGGATAGTTCAGACCACTTTTTACTTCAATCTTACATGGGGTTTTAACATTTGATTTCTCATATAATATTGATGACATACTTTAGCTTTGCTCTGAGAAATTGATATTTTTCTCCCTTTTAGAAAAGGAATGGAATGATTTATTTGGGAGTTAATCTTTATGTGTTGCAAAATAAAGATTTTTCACTTACAATATTCCTTTGAATTTCATAATAAAGTAAAGCAAAACCAAAATAAATTTTGAGCTTGGTCATTTCCTTTGCCTTGCATACCATATTACTTGAGGATGTAAGGACATCTGAAACATTCTCTTTCTGAGGCCATCATTTAATTACATTTCAGTGGGTTGTCTGCCTTCAGCTAGCAAAGCATAAAATGAATGAGCTGAGTCTCACCAGCGACTCTTACTGCAACCTCTGGAAGGGTTCTCACAGTGTGTTGCAATGTAAAATATTTTACCTATAATTTAATTAAGCCTACTGCTTCTTTCATTCTTCCTTCCATGCTGTCAACCTTATCTTCAGGGTGGTTTATAACATTTGGGACTTAGTGCAGGGGACAAGGTGACACCATTAGTTTTCAGGACAATGTATCTGAGCACTCGCATTCGTGTTCATGCACAGTTCTGCCGCTGCCACCTATTTCCACCTATCATTCTGTGTCACTCGGCACCTGATGTGTGTGCATTGAAAAGAAGTAATGCACACAGACAGCAAGGAGCAAGTCTGTCCTTGGAAAATGCAGTCCACCATTTGCTGTGTAAAATGTTATCTCCAAGGTTTAGTTCTTGCTGAATGGAGAAACAGAAAAAACGTCCTTCAAGACAGAACTGAGCAATGCATGAAATAAACTTCTAATTTCTGTGAGTTCATCAAAAAGAATGGTTTGTGCTTTCATGGACCATTTTTTCATGCCTATATCTTATAATCTGAGCAACTACTTTGAAGATAGCAATATCTTATATATTAACCATTGGTAATCAATTACATTGCTTTGAAATTCTTTGTTGTTTTTGTTCTTTTTTATTTTAAAATAAAAAAGATTAAAAATACATTTCTAATCATACCCAGTTTTCTTTTCTATGCAAGTCAGGTGACACGTGTTTTATGGAAAGTGTGTGTGTGTGTGTGTGTGTGTGTGTGTGTGTGTGTGTGTTTGTACCAGTGGTCAAACTCACCATCTTGTGCTTGCCAGGCAGGTACTTATGCCGTTGAGCTAAATCCCTCACCCTGGAAATTGTGTTTTAGGGTACAAATATTCAGCAGTTTAGACACAGCAGTGCTGTCCGTTGTGAAGGGATGTGCTTCAACTCCGCAGGTCAGCAGAGCAGATCGTCTTGGATCTGGCACACAGCTATACTGCTGTTATGACACATCAAATGTGAAGCTGTGCAAAATTTCCGCCAACGTAGCGAAACAGCCTAAGGAAACCACGTGCGGTAGTCCTACATACTTCATCCCTCACTCAGTATGGGGTGTTTGATTTCATTGCATAACTATGCAGCTTGAACTCAAACAGCAACAGTTTAATAGGAAAGCATGCTTAAAAGATCACTTTCAAAAGTGTCTCAGTTATTTTTATTCGTTGCTGAGACAAAATACCTGATGCCCAAAGTTGGGAAAGGAAAAGGTTTATTTCTTACAGTTTTGGAGGTTTCAGTCCATACTCAGTTGGCTCCAAGGCAGGGTGGCATGGCGGGGCCACAGTTCATGGCAGCTGCAAACAGCAAGGCAGAAACCGGCGAGAGAGTGACACGCCTTCTTCCTGCCATTACATCACATCCTGGCTCCACCCCTAGGCCGGTGTAGCACTCACACCCCCCAATCCAAGCACTAGACAATGAGCCAATCACAAATGCATAATGCAAAAGTATGAGGCTTGGGGGCCACTGACATAAACCATTACAAAAAGAAATTTTAAATCACATAGATATAAAAATGATATTTATTGTGGATTTTTATCCAACTTATTAATCAGTGCAGAGTGAAATTTATAAGAAACATTTTTAAGTAATAAATGTGTCTAATCATTGAACTAAATATGAAAATCAAAACTAGTTTCACTAACATTGTAAGAGATAAATTTACCAAAACTCTACTTTGCATTTCAATAGGCAAGAATTATTTGTCATTGTTTACAGTTATCTACAATTTACAGTTATAAAATAGCTCCCAAAGAATTTGAGTAATTTTACCTAGAAGTATGTGATTTAGACCAAGGCAAGCTTTTTCCGGTCAGAGCAAGAGAGTAAACATTTTAGGCTGTGAAGTTCAGAGTGTTGATGCTGTAAATACTCAGTCACTGTAGAGCCAAACTAAGCACAAATACTGATGATTGTGACTATGTTCAAATCAAATTCTATTTACAAAAAGAGGTGGTGGGCAGAGGTTGTGGTTTGTCAGCTCCTCCTCTATAACTTTGTACTACCTGTGATTATCCATGGAATCACCTCTTCCTACACTTCAATCCAAGTTCAAGGCAAGAGAATTCCTGACCACTCAGATGGTTCAAAGGTGACTCAGTTTTACAAAGAGCTGGTTGGATTGCTGAAATCTAATCTTTTGTATTTGTGCACTGAGGAAAGGGATTAATTAGCATTTTGATTCAAACATTTCAAATTCAAGGGAGACACTGAACTTTATGTTTTCCTGTTGGTCCTGCATCATTACCAAAGTGAGTTTATGTCCCAAGGCTTTCTCCATAATCAACATCAAAAGGAGACAAAAACAGGTAAAAGCCCTGAATGATGGCTTTACTTTTTCTCTTCTATTTTGAAAAACATAAATTTAATATCTCACAGCTTTCTTCATGAACCTTGAATGTGGACATGAGTTAGTCATATCTTGCTCATGATCTCACAAAACAAAACAAAACAAAACAAAACAAAACAAAACAAAATCCACATATGACTGGATTGGATGTCTGGAGTATGGAGTCTCTTTTCATCCTCCAGGTTTTTGGCCATTATTGACAGAATTCAAGCCTTGAGGTTGAAAGACTAATGTCATGTCTCTACATTTTTTCTTCTTAATCAAGACCATTCTCAGATCAGAGAGAACACCATGGTTCCTTGTAACTGTGTCCCTTTCAAAGACCCTTCAAGTCTCTGAAACTTCAGTAAGCATCCAAACTGTCTAGAAACTCATCTGCTGGGTGAGGGCCACCCCAACAATCAGCTGTCTCTCTCTGTCTCTCTGTCTCTCTGTCTCTGTCTTTCTCTCTCTGTCTCAAATTCTTTCCTCCCTCTAGGTTTTTGTCTGGTGAGTAAATACTTAATTATTGCTATTTTTAGGAAGATGAAAAATATTTGATTCTTACTGTTTAATATCATCATTTGAAGCGTTGAACTGAAGTATTCCATTCACATTAATGTTCACACAGGTCTTATTTTGTGGATTTATTTTGAAGGCTACAGGGGATTGAAGCCAGGCCTGTGCAATGATTTACATCCCCACCATTTTGGTTTTGTATTTTGTGACAAAGTGTGTTAGTTAGCTTTCCTTTTGCTTAGACACAATGTCTAAAGAAACAAAGTTTTAATTTAGCTCATGGAAACAAGATATTTAGTATATGAACACTAGGATCCAAGATAGATACCTCATGGTAAAACAGTTCAACAGAGCAAATGTGCTTAGTTCATTGTGGCTGGGAAAACTAGCAGGGGAATAGAGGCTAGAGAGGAAAGGATGAGGAATCATACATGATACAAGGTGATTCCTCCATAATTGACCTGGATATAACTAGCAGAGTACTTTGCTAAGCTGCTTTGTGTTTCTTAATCCAATAAAGTTGATATACTGGGATTAGCAGTCCCATTTCATCCCTTGTCAACTTTACACCCAAACACATCTCTTTACACTACACTTTATTTCCAAATAAATATAAGGTTGTAATTCTTCCTAACATAATACAACTCTTCTCATTACAACCTGAAACACAATAATTCTCTTCCCCCCAAAACTCATTTCCAGCAGTTTTCAAAAGTTCAAGTCCAAATATCTTCTGAGGCTTAAGGCAAACTTAGCTCTGTACCTTGGTACAAATAAAATCAGCTTGTACAATAACATGATAAAATAGCACAAACATTATCCCTCCTCAAAGGGAGGGATAGAAAAAAAGCAGACTAAAGGAAGGTTATAACCATGCAGGTGAAACACTAAGCCTTGTAACTGTATGTCTGGTATCTTTGGAACTATGTATCTGGCACATGGGGAACAAGCTTGTGTGGTCCCATCATTAGGGTCATGCTGGTTGCAGCCATTTAGCCTTTCTTTTCAGCTGGTTCCACTCTTGGGCTTGTAGCTTTCCTTCTGTGTTCCTGGCATCTAACACTGCTTGATGTTAGGGTCAGGATTTGTATTTCACATTTGCCTTCATTTATACACTATCATGCACTGCCTGCTCAGGGACTTACTGCTTCAGTTTCCAGGTATTTCTTAGAAATATGAATGGAAGCTGCCCTGACTTTGCATTTTCCATATCTGTAAACCCCAACATTATATGAATAGAAACAATGTTTGCTATTAGTGGGAGCAGTAGCTAGGCCCCCTTGGACTATGGCTGAAGCAATCTCTGAATGTCTGGATGGTTGAGCATGGTGAAATGAATTCTAGAGAAACAATTCTGAGTCACTTCTTAAGTAGGAACTAGTGTGGGCAAACATTTCAAAGCAGCAAAACTTTTAGACTGTGACATGGGTATTGCTGATTGGATCTAGCTAGATTTATATTGATATTTGGGATCAAAGTACAGGATAGAGAAGTTTGAAAAACTAAAATATTGGCTCAGAAGGAACCATTTGTGAAGTTGGTGCCAAGGGAGATATGACTGATCAAGAGTTTAATGTCATTAACAAGAAACCAAACACTTTGTACAGAGACAAAAACAAAGATAACATGAAGGCATCTCAGAAATTAGCAAGGCTCACAGTTTATAGGATCAAAAGTGTAAATTATTGGCCTTTTGTTTATAAGAAAAATTGAAAATTATGAGATACTTATGAGCAAAAGAAGAAAAATCTCTTTAATCAAAGGAAAGAAATCAAAAAGAGATACATTTGTACACTGAAATACATTAAACTGAAAACATAGTATCTATGACAGAGACAAAATAAAAAGATGAAAGAGAGTTTAGAAGATGACATTAGTAGTTTTTTTATACCAATAGCTAATTGATATGTACCCAGAATCTGGAATCAATGACAATTAAGAAAGTATAATCAGTGTAGCAGAAAATGATGTAATGAAATGATATGAATTCACCAAATCTAAAGCTCTTTTGACAGATAAACCCTAATGGCCAACATGCTAGCTTGAGAATTAAAATACATGCACAGTATGATATAACTTTATACTTTTAGAAATGGAAACCAGCACACATTCTTCATTGGCTAGAACTACTCACATGGTTCCACATAAACCTAAGTGAGGCTGAATAAGCTGGGAAGGCAGAGACAGACATATCTGATGAATGGCAGAAGCACTAGTCCTGCTTTCAACCCCTAATACAGCAGCTTGGCAATGACTGTTGAGGGAGGAGCCATGTATAATCCACTTGTCACTTCTACTCGTAATAATCAACTAAATATACTCTTGTTCATAATCATGGTCTCATGCAGCCTCAGGACATGGGTAAATGAACACAAATTTTCTGTCAGACTGTAACACACATGGCTTCTAGTTCAGCTGTCTATGGATTCCTTGTTCCCATTTGAAAATTCTTTACAGTCTACAGTTCGTCATCAAGTGCATCAGTTGTGTGAAAGCCTTATGTCTGTGTTTGTGTGCAAATACTTGGCTGAAACGGGTTAGGAACAGAAATACTTAGATATAGATTATTTTATACCTTGAAATTAGGTATGTTGGAAGCATTTAACTAGTGATCACGTGTATGTGTTTAGTTGATACTCTTGGTATAATAACATAATTGGGTATAGAGAAAAGGCTCATGTTTTGCAGAAGCATTATTTTAAAATTAATGGGGATTATACCACAAAGTGTGTTGAAAGTAGACCACTAAAACCATATACAGCTTTGTAACTAGCCTACCAATTCTACAAATCTAGTAAGTCCTTCAAGTCTACTCATACTTCTAATAAAAATACTGGTTAAACTAGTAAGAGATTAACTTTCTAGTTACTATCTAAATGCTTCCATAATTTACTTTACCCTAGTTAAAATGAATGAGTACAACAGTAGCTTGATAGAAAGGTAGAGACTGCTGAAGTGTAAATGTGCAAAAATCAGGGAGAGCCATACTGCAGATCTTCCCAGATAGATGTCTTGGCCCAGGTAGTTTAAGAGAAGGTGATGGGTGAATGGAAGCACACAAAGTACTACATTCTCCTCAGGTGACTACGTTTGCAAGCGCAGCATACTCTGAATTTAGTTGCCATTGCATAGAGTACAAGGCATGCTTTTCTCGCTTTGTTAATTTTAAGATTTTGTTATCAAGCTATCTTTAAGACTTTCACATGACTATTTTCTCTTCCTTTTCAAGACTATATGTCATTACAGTTTTTCACTGGATCGAAACATTCTGGAAACTAGTTTATGTGTAATCCCTGGTAAAGCAGAATGAATAGGTGTATATGTTTATGTGTGACTACCCACAAGTTAATATGGTACTACTTTTGCCATAAAAATTAAAATAATCATAATTTTATACATTTTATGTCTCCTTAATTGTAAGAAGTTTATTTTCTTTTTTCAATGTTTTATTTTTTATTAGTACATATTTGTAATACATGATGATTCCATTCCTTGTGGGGAGTTGTTAGGTGTGCATAACACATTGTAATTCCTTTTAAAATGAAAAAAGTAACTCTTGTTCCCATTCTCTTTTGAAAAATATTTACCCCCCCTATTGCTTATCATCTTTTAATTTGCTTTTTATTTATATTTGGGATTTTACATATAATAGAAACCATTCAATATTTAAGCTGTGTGTCTGATTTATTTCACTTAATAGTATGGTCTCAAGGTGCATCCATCTTACATTTTTTCCAGTATATGATTTGCAAATAATATCTATTTTAGATAATAAACTTAGGTTGGTACTATATTAATAATTACATATACATTTGAAAGACAATGATACCATTGTAGAGTGGTTTTAACAAATGCATGTTAAATTTGTTTTCTGTTGGATTTAAGATTGTGTTTCTAATTATTTTCTTAGCAAAGAGATTAATATTCATTAAGATTTAAGTGAATTTTATCTAAATCTCTTAGACTGACAGGATAATGAATTTCAGCAAACACAGTGATTGATGATTGATGGTAGGCATTGAATACCTTTCCCCAAAGTTATACTAGAGAGACTATACTAGAGCCACAGCTGATTATTATCCAAAGCTGTAACAGATTTACACTGAATAATTTGAGTTGCTCCATTGAGCACACAGAAGCATTGAAAGGCTTACAGGTAAATTACCTTTGTGTCATTTGCTTTCTTGACTATATCGGTGGCTTACACAAACATCAAATTATATCTTGAACTGAGATAAGTCTTTCTGAGTCGAATGCTGTATGAATGCTTTTCTCATAGTTTTACAAAAATATTAAACTACAAGACATTGAAAAATAAAAAAGATAGAGACCATTTATAGTATTACTTAAAGTGTTATGCTATCTATATCTACTATAGCTCATGTTTAAGTAAGAAGATTTTGATTTTCTGTGCTTTCACTACCATTTTACAAAGTTAACACCATAGACTTTGGTTTTCCATTTTCTGATTCCCAATTTTCTCTGAATGAGTGTTGTGAATCATGGTACCTTACAGTGAGTTAATTAAATTAAGTAAAGTACATTCTTTTGAACTTTTAGCAAAATATTTCAAACTTTAAAAATTTTAAATTATTACCATATTTTCTAATTGGACTATGAAAATAATCCCCAAATATCCTTCAGAATATCTAATAAAAACTGTAACATATAATAATCAACAAAATCAGTAGAGGTAATCATTTTGTTAAGCAGAGAATAAAACGATCTGAATACACATGTGCTGTGAATTCCCCAGTTTTACAAAGTGTTGATATAGATGTACACTCGTGGTCTGGTAGTTAAATTTAAGTGCTCTTTCTCAAAGTGTTGATGAGAATTGTTTTAAAAATATTAGGCATTAAAATAAAGTGGAAAACAAAAATCATTGTCCTGATATTGTATGTAGTTGGCTTAATCAAAATGTCTGTCTTCTTAGTGATCAGAATAGGTGGATTTTTGTTATGACTTAGTATCAGAAAGATTATTGTTACTATTTTAACTGCTGTGCAATGTCTATTATTAAATTAAGTATAAGAACTAGATATTGGTGAGGATGTGAAACAATGTGTATTCTCAGACATTGCTAATAAGAATGTGGAACGCTAGATTCAGTTGGAACAGTTTGGCAGTGATTTACTATTCTTATTGATATGCCAACACCATGACACAGACATTTGGCTCCTTGCATCTGATCCAGGGAAAAATTAAAAGTTTTGGCCACACAATGTACTAAAATATTCATATCAGTTTTATCCTATGCTGGCCAAACTGGATGCAAACCTCAGTGTCAGGTAACTGGACTGATGAAGATTGCTGTATGTACATCTAGGGTACCACTTAGTTATCAAAAGGTCTGAACCCTAGTATTTAGGTACTTTCAACCCTTTATCCTTATCCTTAACTATAACACTAACCCCCACCCAAAACTATAGTACTTGCACCACAACACTATACTTATCCCTAACCCTAACCCTGAACCCGTATAATGGTTACTTGTAACAAAAAAGTAGCCCTGTTTCTAATGTAAACATTAGCCCTAAACCTATCTGTGTACCCCATTACCCAACACTTGGGTAGTGGTGTCCCAACAATTTTCCTATGCCTGACCCTAACCCTAACCCTAAGGCACTCAGCACCCCATTACTCAGGTACTTGCACCACAACAACCTCCCAATCTTTAACCTGAACCCTGCAGGTACCTGCACAGCAACAATATCCCTATAACTAACCCTAGCTCTACCACTAACACTAACCATGATGTGAACTTCACACCTCAGTTCTTGTGTTCTTGCACATCCAATAGTATTCGTACACCTAACCGTAACCTTGTCCAGGTACCTTGCACCTCAGTACTTGGATATTTGAACCTTAAAACTATCAATGGTCCATAACACAAGCCCCAAACCAACCTTGTCCCCAATACCTGATATCCAAATACCCAGGTACTTGCACAAAAACATTACCCAAATTCTGAAAACTAACTGTAAACCTAAACTGAGTTGAGCCAAAAAATTGGGTAATTCAACCCAATTCTATTATTGTCCCTAACTCTACTGCTGGCACCAACATTATCCTTGTAACTCATACCCCAAAGATGAGTGCTTAATACAACAACACGTTCTCTAACCTTAGCACCAACACTAAACAGATATTCTGTACCCCAATACTTGGATACATGCACTCCAACAGCAATATTAACACTAATTCTATCACTAACACTAACTCCTTATACACTGAACCACTGGCTTTAGAAACCTGATCGCCAACGCTGAGTAACGACTAATATTAAACACAGTGTAATAATCAGATATTAGTAAAAAGTTCACAAATATTACAGAGAAGAATATAGAAGAGTAGAGTTGACTGGAGGAGTTTGGCAGTGTTTTGGTATATTTACTTACATCAAAACAGTGACATAGCAGTGTACTTCCTTGCTTTTTATCAAAGGAAAAAGTTGAAACAGCTTGGCAAAAAAGTAATAAAATATTCAAACCAACTTAATATTGTACTGGTCAAAAAGGATGCAACTTCATCTTAAGGGAATAGGATTAACAAAATTGCCATATGTCTGCATTCACTAACCCTAACTCTAACACTAACCCAAACTCTAACCTTAACCCTAACCCTGACCCTAACCCTGCCCTAGCAACCTAATACTTAAATACTTGCATGGCAACACTATCCCTAACCTTAAACCTTACCCTAACTCTAGCCCTACAAAGCAAACCCCAGTACATGGGCAAAAGCACACCTACACTATCCCTAATCCAAAACCCTAATGCTATCTGGGTACTCTGCACCCCAATACTAGGGTACTTACATCCTGATTCTATCCCTATCCTTACCCCTAACTCTTAACTCTAACTCTAAACCTATCCAGGTACCCCACTTGGAATTTCTCTAGTATATGCCTAGATGAAGCAAAGAGATATGTATCATTGTGCTACCAAAACAGGACCACATAAAAAGCTACCACAAGCTCAGTGGTTCACAAGCACTAGCATTTATTGACGGCAGTTGGACTGAACCAGGCTTAACTTGACAGGTTAAGTCTGATTCAAGTTTCTAGCAGCTGAGCTTAGCTCCAGGTTGTGTGGGTTCTAATTAGCTTCCTGTTTCCTCTGGATTTCAGGCTAAAGGAGCACCTACACTTGAGACAAACTCTGCATCACAATGCACCATAGCTTAATGTTCAAGGCAAACCACACAATCACACCAGAAGTTTCTTTTCGCATCATTTCCAAGTTTCTAATAGCCAAGTAGGGCCCATGGTCAAAATGTTGACAGTGAAAGGACATATGCTCCACATGCTGTGAGATACTGGTTATTTAGTAAATCATTGTCAAGAATTTTAGAGTGTATATATTTGGAAGTTAGGGCAGAATGAAGAAATAAGATAAGAATCAAATGGAAATATTACCCAAGCTATACACTTCCATTGAAATCCGAGTATGTAGCATATGGTGTTTTCCAAGATGGCCCTAGAAGCAGCCCTCATTCTTTATTCTACTGTAGAAATGTATTGTGAATTCTACACAGTTTCATGACGAGGGGAGGTCTATATTCCTTCTCTGTGATTTTTGGGCCATCCTAGAGACTGGTTGGCTAAAAGCACACAGTGAAAACCCAATGTTATTTTCAAGGGTATATTGTAGAGGGACAGTTAGTTCCAGCTTGCTTCTCTGAAGTGTCACACCTACCTTAGTGATCATGGAACAAAATCAGTCTCTAGGCATTGCTTCTGGCCTACAGAAATTGGTGAGACACTAAAATGAGGGTTGGCGCCAGAGATATAGCTCAGCAGTACAAGTTCCTGCCTGCAAATTGCAAGGTCCTGAGTTCAATTCTTGATTTTTTTTTAAAGCTCATTTAATGTTTTGAGATGATTCACTATACTATACAGAAATAGGCCTGAATAGGTGGAAGGCCATAATTTGACATAAGATTAGTATGCAGTATCATTGGTCAGAGAAGGAGCAGGATGGACGTGGTATCTGGAGAAGTGGGCCAAGGTCAGCACGTCGGATTGCTGGAGGGCAGGGGTTGCTGGAAGTGGGGAAATGCTCTGAGTATTCCGGGCACCAGAAGAACATTCTTTGGCAAGGATGGAATTTTGATTTTTACAGGAACAGTTCTCTTTTTAAAAGTCATGCTTTAGCAAAACAAATGTAATACATTTTGGAAATTTATTCATATTTTAAAGATTTGGGCCTCTTAATGAAGACTCTGTTGAGTCACTTTATGAAAAATATATTTACCTCCTAGCTAATCTGCTTTGTAAATGTATATTTTTATTAATTGGTGCCATGACCTTATCTTTTCATTATTTTCCAACTTCATTTATTATTTTCAAATTTCCACTTAACACTGCCAGGGTGTATAAACATTAGCATTTTACATTTTACTAGCATCACATTATATAAAATTAATGCACTAACAATAAGACTGTCTCTAAAAATGTGTTAAAACAGCAAGTTTTAGTACACATTTTTGCAGCGAGGCTACTTCATGCCATAATACCCTGAAGTTCAGCATCATGAGCCCATCCATTCTATCAATGTAGGGAGACTTTGATATTTACATCTTTGTTGATGCAGGAACTTCAGAGTGTGACCCTGGTGATTTGGGGACATGTGTACCCCTGTGGCAGTCACTGGTCTCATCAAGATAACTTCCTTCGGTTTCATCAGAGCACGAACTGCGGGGTTGTCTTCTAACTGCTCTTGTCATGCCAGGCATGCACTGCTCCCAAGCTCTCTTTGCCCTTTCTCATTGCTCTTGCTTTGCCGTGTGCTGTCACTCCCTTCACTGCTGTCCGCCAGCTGGGGCTGCCTGACAGAAACTCCTCAGTTCACACTGTTCCTTGCATAAGGAGTGCACCACACAGGGCCTCCTATCCAGCGTTCTTATATGCTAGAGGTCTATTGCAGAAAGTTTCAGAAAGTACCAGATTTTACCAAATGAAGCTTAAAGAACATTTCAAACCAGGAGGAAAAATATTTAGCATATCAAATATTTCATCCCTCATTCCCCCAAAACACCTGGAATATAAACCTATCTATTTTGGAGGGTTATAGAATGCTCACCCTGGCCACGTCAGTGTGCTTCTCTTTGAGAGACCTCTTTTAATCTCTGTCACTAAAGTTTTCCTCTGCTTTTCAGAATCGTCATTCACAAACAAGCAAGGATTCAGCCTGAAAACTTAGGCCTTTGTTTATGTTTTTCTGAGTCAAGATAATGTATTTATTACAGACCAGTTATGGAGGATACCTGTTCTCATACTACAGGGGGCTCAGAGGGACAAATCTCCAAGTCTTATTGTCTTCCTAATTTATTCAGCAGTGTACACTGTAGTTTTCTTTATTATTTATTTTTTATTATGTTAAATAGAAAAAAATCAAAAACCATGACATAGGATTTCATAACCATATAATAAGGAATTAATGGTCAATATGCTGTGTATGGTTATCTTCAAAGTAGTTGCTTAGATTACAAGATATAGGCATGCAGAATTGATCAAACAATATAAGCACAAGCCATTCTCTTCAATGAACTAAAAGAAACTGGTAGTATAATTATCTATCTATCTATCGATCGATCGATCTATATCTTTTCTCTTTCTTCTTTTCACCTTTCCCCCATCCCAGTTGTTCCTTTCTTTTGAGCACTTTCTTTTCCTTTAAGAATATCTATTGTAGATTTTGGATCTTATTTACTCTTTCAGTTTCTTACACTAGGGAGACAATATGATGTTTACACATGTGAGTCTAATTTGTTTCGCTTATGAATTTGCTCTCAAGTTGCATCCATTTACCTGTAAAGGTCTTAAGTTTATCCTTGTTTATGGCTGAGTAGCACGCCATTTTATAAAAATACCACAAGTTACACAATCTCTTCTTTTTCCACCACCATTTCTGAAGCTCTAATGTTAATTATGAAAGATGACGTAACCTGGTTCCCCATGGAGAATCTCTCCTGCTGCTTTTAAATTGCAGACACTACTGCACACTGTTTTCAAGCAGCATTGTTTTACATTGATCCCTTCGTGCAGCTCTTCCAAATTTTATTCTATGGGGTGAGTTTAGGGTTTGAAATAGATCTGCTGATGAGCCCCCAAATGTTTAATATTGCCACTTACTTTAGTTATTGAGAAGACAGAAAATCTAGGGAAATCCAGAATAGTTTAATTAAATAGCAAGAATCCATAGCTCTTCCTTATCTAGAAGAAAAGAGAATGGTTATTTTTTCCATGGAATAGCAGAAATCCTTAAATAATTTCTAGTGCTTTTGTTCAGTACAGAATGATATTCTGTTTTGGGATTAACTCATTATGAAGCAGATTTTTAATAGATGGGGTTTTGGTGTAAGAGAATTCAGCAGAAGAAAGTAAACCTGCTGCAAATATAGGAGTCACTTTAGAGGACAGAAATAAATCCAGTGAGACTGGTGTCTAGTGTAGTACAATCTTTCCCTAGCCAAGTTTGTGTAAAAGTAGAGAAATGAAAGGATGAGCAGGTTTCAGACCCTACATTTTATACAGTTTTGGGTAAAAAGAATTGGAAATAAATGAATGTGTTAGATTTTCTTTCTTAACAAACAGGTCCTAGAGCCATCTCACTTCAGGAAAAAAATAGGGGAAAAAGGACAGTTGTGGAGGAGAGAGATTCAGAATATTTCAAACTTTCCCAGGAGCCAGCAATACAGGATCAAATGTTTTCACCTGGAGAACTTGGCCTGACTTTCTTACATGTCACTGTGGTTCAGTGTTGGAGGTGCCGATGGAGAATCCTGTACTATTTTCTCCTTCCCTGGAAAAGGAAGCTAAATGTGTATAATGTTCAGGTGGAGCGGCAGGACAAACTTACTAACGAAGGACTTCAGAAAGAGAAGTAGTAAGGAAGCTGGCATGATTTTTAGTGTCAGCAGGCAAACAGTTCCCCTAGGGGGCATCACTGTCTCCTGCTAATCACAGAGATTTTCCAACTGTCAGTCACTGGGATGCCCAGGCCCCTCCAGACCTCAGGGAACAGCCTAAGGACGATGATGCCTACATAGTGCTGCAGGCATTTTTTCCTCTAGGATAAGGTTCCACAAAAGTACTGCTGGAGTCATTGAGATACAGCAACACGGTTGCTTGAAGATTGAAACCAAATCAGGCATTTTATCCTTTTCTTCTGTGACCCAGATGAAAATCCTTGCCAGGATACTGATTTCCAGGTGCTCTTTAATTTAAGAATGAATATGTGTGCAGAAGGCTCTGAACTATGGTAATATTTTCCCTTTGAGAAATATTGTAAGAAAATGAAAGTCTAAATAAAGATATAATGTGTATAACATACTGGGGAATAGGAAGAAATGGTTGGAAAGAAAAGGGAACTAGGGAAGAGGAGGGGGAAAGGAAGGGAGGAAAAGGAAAAAAATGATAAAAGAAGGATAAAATGGAAACAAAGCTTTGTATGCAAGGAAGGGAAGAAGGGTGGAAGGGAGGAGAAAGGACTGGGAAAAAAGAAGAATCAAAATATATACAGGTACAAATTCTCTATAATGAATATGAACAGTATGTATATCTACATCATACCAATGAACTTAATTAAAAAAGAAACGCTATGGAAAGGAATATAGTTTTCAGATTTTATTTTAGGTCATTAATTTCAGTGGCTATGCCATTACCTTTACACACACACACACACACACACACACACACACACACACACACACAGGAGCTTTATTCCCTGGAAAAGTTTCACTTTCTATACATTTTGAAATGAAAGGTATCACTTATGAAATGGATTCATCTTTCAAATAGTGATAGTTCAATTTTTAGTTATATTATCCAGTTATAAGACAAAATTTAAAGGTTTTTCTTCTTTTTCACGTTAGAGAGGATACTGCATAGATGGTTTCTATAACCATCAATGGAATGTCCATCAGTCCAGTCCTCAGAATCTAGAGTGCTTCTTGTAGTGGCTGAATTCTGAGTGATCATTCTGCTTAAAGAGACAGTTCAGGTGTTAATGGGAAGGACTACAAGTGGGGAAGAACTGTGAACTAAGACAGTACTGTCATAGGTAAAATAGAAGCAGATGCCCATCCATTTGCAAGTGGGCTTCCCATTTCCCTAAGATCATAGACAGAGACGCAGGACAAATGGTTTCTGACTGAGTGGAGAGAAACTTTACACCTTCATCCCTCTTTCTTTCACAGTCGTTAATAATAGTTGAGTGTGGTGCTTGTTCTTTACCTCATTCCAGTTGATTGTGATGCCCTGTGTCACCTTCAAGGTGGAAGGCCACACTCTACAGCTCCTGCTTTTGGTAGTCTCAGTGCTGTGTCTAGGTCAAGAGGGCTCTATACTCCCCTCTGTGTTCATGAAATTTTTAAATGCTTTGCATCTATAATTAGTGCACTTTCATCACCATTTTCCATGTAGAAGAATTAGGAGATGTCTTTAAAAGTCATAAACCAATCATTTGAAAATATAGTATGAAAAACAGGCAAGATGGAAATCTTATTGTGTGTAAACATTTTACTGAAAAACAAAGTTGTTTTTTTTGCATAATTTTTAAAACACTGCCCAGTTTATCTTTATTTGAATCAGCTTTATAGTTCTCTGAATGATAAGTTCAGTCATTCTAATTTCATCTGTGACCACAATCTAAGGCATAAATAAGATTTTGGTTGTTGTCATAGAAAACTTGCATCCCTGATAAATAGAAACTATATTTCCTAACTCAGTATCTTTTCTCATCCTGCCTCCAAAGCCTAGCATAGAAATACACCTTTAGTCCATGTACAAGGAATACTTCATATTAATGTGCAGCTTTTAATCTATTTGTCTATCTATCATCTATCAATTTACCTTTACCAATTAGCCTCCTCATTTTAAATTTGCCTAGTATTCCAATTTCAGGGTCAGAATCATATTCTACTATGTAAATGAGTGTATTCTGCTATGACCTTAGTGTAAATCCTAGCACTGAAGGTGGTATTAGGAGGAGGTGATTGAATCTTAAGGCTGAGACCTTCATGAATAAGACAGATGTCTATTAAAATAAACGCAAGGAGACTTCTTTGCTCTCTTCATCATGTGAGGTCGTAGAACCAGAGACTGCTTTACCAGACTCTAGATCTCCAAGAGAGGACCTTCCTTTCCTTTCTATTTTAAGTTCCTTTTAATTGCATGGCAAATGCTAGCTCTTCATAACCAGGAAAATATGTTGGGTGATAATCCTCCATGAGGATTTTTTTTTGGTGTGATTCATCGTATTTTGTGATGTAACTAACAGCTTTAGTTTGGGGATATTTATCACAGATATTAATATAGCAAATAATCTTGGGATACAGAAGCAGTATCACCTTCAAAGTAAAATCAGGGTTCTTCATAACCTATCACCTAAGATTTTCCTAAGTCTGAGGTTCCTCAGCTAAGACGCTAACTGAGGAATGCACAGTGTTCACAGGAGGCTCATCCTACGGGATGTTTAGCTCAAGATGCATCCACGTCAATGGGACTCGTGCTCCCCCTGCACTATGAGTAATAAAGGCCTTTGTCTCCATGGCAGGAGCCTTGTGCCTTCGGTCAGCTTCCATGACATTGCAGTAGGACAACTCCTTATCATGCATGTGGGGTCAAATTTTAGGTCACTCTTAATCCTTGGAAAGCTTTCAGTAAGATAAAGAAAACTTGTTACCATTTTCCCAAGAAAAAGGATGATTAATGGAAATATGAGAAATTCTATTAAGTCTTCTTCTTGACAATTAATCAATTCATATGGCTTTTTTTGGGTTATTTTTTAAATGGTCAGGATGATTTTGTCTAAGAAAGAGCCAGAGCAAAAAGCAGTTTTTGAGTAAAGTCTAGAAAGTTTTCTGAGGCTGCTGCTACTCCCAAACATGAGGTCTGGGCAATAAGTGGATAGAATGGGAAACATGAATAATTGCTAAAAGATAGAGAATTGGGCTTTCATTACATAAATACCTGGGTGATAATTGACACTTACTACCTTTCTTTTTTGCATGGAGAGTCAAATAAGGCTATATCGATAACTTATCTGTTGATAGTAACTATTATAAATGATATTTTGTTATAAATTCAAGAGAAGAATATTTTGTTTCTCCTTTCAAATTTGGCTTAAGAAGACATTTATTTGTCATTCCCTCAACTAACATTTCTTTCATGTGCCCTGTTTAGATGTTTGTGGTAGCAAATAGTTTTAAAGATAACTTGTCATTTTGATATATCAAGCATAGAAGCTAGCTAAAGTATAATTTTAATGTTCTCACAAGTAACTAAAAATTCAAAATCTTGCCTTACTTTGTCCATCATACAAAGTCACTGAATAGCCAGACTCCACTACCTGATTTATGAGCTGGAAGATGTGTCTAAAATTTAGAAAGTAGTATGTACCTGAAAACTTGAAAATTCCAAAGGAGTCAGAATGTATCAGTAGATTTTAACCATGCTATAAATGAGTCACACAGTATGGAGGAAACTTATGTAGTCTGTCGTTCTGAGAAACAATATATACCTAAAGAGACAAACCTGATATATCCTCTTTTTAAAGCTGCATTTAAAGCAAAGTGAATTTCACTGTGCAAAGTAGAACTTGCATTATAATTCAGGAAGGATAATTTATTAAAAATAATGATCACTTAATAGGAGTGTTGAAATTCCTCCTTTCTGAGTGTTCCTTAATCCTTGGGTGGTTTAAAAATCTTTTCAGTTGTTTTGGAATCTGTGAGACTAATGTATCATCACTATCTCTTCTACTTTTGCCATGGTCAAGCTTGGGTTTATGTTAAAATTATCAAATTTATGTGTGTGTACATATATGTGCATGTGTGCTTAATCTATATTTATCCTTGCTATTTGTAGATTCCAAGATTTACTATGGATCATTTGATACCTTGCCTGGTGGATTCTTTGTAATGATGTTCTTGGAATTTTAGTCTTCAGTGTCTCCTTCTAAAATATCTGTCCGAACACTACGTTGAGCTGGTTTTGTGGCCATGAACTTCTTCAGTTCTTCTTGTCAAGGAAGCATCTTATTTCTCTACTGATTTTGAAAGATCATTTTGGAGGGAACATCAACCTGTGTTGGAGGATGTTTTCTTTCAGGATTGGAAGTACTTCACTCCAAGTTCTCCTTCACTTAAGGATTTGTGTTGAGAAGTCTGATATAATGCTGATGGACTTTTAGTTGATTTGCTTATTTTCTCTAACAGCTTTTAATATTTTATTCTTGTTATGAATTTCTGAAGTTTTGATCATTATATGCCTTGGTGCAGATTTATTTTGCTTATGGCTAATTGGAACGCCGAGTTCCTCATTGATCTGTATGTCAAATTCACCATTATTTCTGTGAACAGGTTTTTTTTTTATGCTGTTTGCAATTTCTGCAGCTTTTCCATTGACTGCAATAAACTTTATGCTAGTCTTTGCATCACTTTGCAGCTATTGGACTGATTTTTCATAGTTCCTTGCTATTATTAAGAGATTTTTCTTTTTGTGATCACTAACTTAAATATTTTCTTCTAGAACTGATATTTTGACCTCACCATAATTCATTCAGCTGCATATACTTGTGAAGGAATTTTTGATCTCCTGAATGTGTTTGAATCTGTGTGATGGGTTTTATTTGTTTTCCTATGTTGCACATTCAAGATGGCCATCATTTTCCTAAAGTCCTGTATTTTGCTTTAATCTGTATCTACTTTAGGATCATGGAGCAAGCCTCTCATTATGATCATCTCTTTTTCTCCCTAAGAGATTTTGTCTCATCTAATTTCCTTTATGGCCTCATTTATCTATTTTTGTTTTGTTTTGTTTTAACTTCTGCTGCTACAATTTCAGAAAATTCAGTTGGGTGGCTTTCAATTTTGTATATGTCATTTTCCCCTGAATTTGTCCTCGTTGGAATAGAGGTCTGGGATTGCATTTTGCTCCTGGATCTTGTCATCTTGTATGTTTTAAAATTTAATTTGTTTTCTGTGTTGATGTTTATAGATTGCTTGTAGCAGGTAGCTATATCACTATTATAAAGAATGTCCTAGGAAATGTTTATTCCTCAGAAATGCCTTTTAGGTGTAGCTTTCTCTTAGCCTTTGTGTCTGCCCCAATCTCATGAGACTTTGCTATTTATTGGCTCAACACATAATCCTTTGGTACTAGACTGTGGGGATGATTATAACTCCAGACAATCATACAAGGGTATGTCATACACCCTTGTCATACAAGGGTGAACAATTGGCTAAAGTCATATGATTAGCAATAACAATATCATCGAGCAGAGCTAGAAACTGACAGTCTGTGGTAACTATTAATTTAGAACCTTTTACCATAGGAGCAACACCTGCAGCAACTGTACAAACAACACCTGCGACAAATGTCAACATAAACCGCCAATTCTTGTGCAGTGAGCTTCCCCTTCAGAGACTGGTTTTTCTCTGTCAGGGGGAGATCTAACAAGGATAGGGGACAATAGAGAGATCCAGGAATAGAAATATAGTGGAAGCAGTGCTGAGGGGCAAAGGAGGGTCACCCAAGTCTTGGGAAACTGGAGAAGAGGACAAGAGAAAAAAAATGAAGAAGTATGGAAAACAGTATCAATACAATCCAGAAAGTTCAGAGATAATGACACATTGTTCACTCACATGAAAATTTCAAAAAAATCAAGAGACAGATGAGGAGAGAAAACAACGAACAAAGCAAATAAATGATAAAAATAAAATCCTAAACAACTAAAAGAATAGGCAGAAAAATGAAATCAAAACATACAAACAAACATGAAAGTCCGCTAGTTTTCACGGTTCTGTGGTAGAGTCTAAACCAGAACCCAAATCTGTGCTGGGTAACCTCCACCACGCCTGCAATAGGGCTGCGCTCAGTGTGGTACTGATTTTGGCCTCCTGATATGGTGCTGGGGCCTGAGTCTTCAACCAGTGCCTTTCTCTTCTCCCCTCAGTGGCTCAGCCACATCTCCGTACCTCCGCTTGTCTTCATATTGCTCTCCCGGTTACTGTGGCACCTCAGATAGAGACAACCTGAGGCTGCTCCCTGTCCTGTGACAGTTCACCCCTCCAGGGCTTGCACAGCCTCCTGTATTCCCCTCTGCCAGCTCATCTCTCTCTTTTCTCACCCACTGGGAGCAGGTGTGAGGAGTGCTGCTGGCTGACTTACTGCCATCACTGCTGCAGAGGGAGCCACAGGCTACTGGGGTATCACTTCTTTCTCCTCTCACACCGCTGGCAGCGGGGCAGGAGGGGTGGTGCCCTTCCACTCTACCTTCACTGCTGCTGCTGTGGCCGCTCACCTTGTTTCTAGGGGTTCCAGCTAGCTGCTACGATGCACCAAAAGAAAAAAAAATATACCTGGTTGCCCACTGGGAGGGGAGAAGTTTCTTGATCAATCACCCCTTTGTGTGTCAGTGAAATTTGCTTCCAGGCTGCAATGTCCTCTATTTGGAGGAAGGCAAGAGAAGCAGGAGGCCATATATCCCAAATCTATCCTTCAGTTTGCCATGTTATTGCAGTTAATTAGGGCTTTGGAAACTTTCCAGAATGGTGGTTCCTTCTCCACGTGCAGGGAGACTTCCCACAGGTAGCCTGATGGACTGCTTTGCCATTTTATAAAGTACTATTCCTATGTTTTGTTCGATTGTCCAGTGTTTTATTTCAGATTGATTTTAGAATCATGATGTATACCTTTTACTTTCTTCCATTACCTGTGCTTTTAGTAGAATTTTCTCTGAGTAACTCCAACTTGGGTCTTCCTCTATTCAGTTAGGTTGAATCCCCTAAATGAATTTTCTTAAATTTTCTTAAATATAGTAATTTTGCTTGTAAATTATCCCAAAAACTATCTTTATAAATAAAATGACTTTGATTTCTTGGGTTTGGCATAGACTTTGGAGAAATTCTATTCTTCAATCCTAGTCTTGGTAGTGGGATTACCTGAGACAGGGTTTGCACTCTGAAAGTTCTGAAATGATTTATTTGTAGTTTTCATGCTCATTAATTCTGAGCTCATGACATTATACTAATTTCTTTCTTCTGAGACCCTAATTCTTTAGGAATGTTTAATAATTTTCTTTAATTACATGATGACTAACAAGATGCATCAAATGTTACAGAGAATCCATTTGCTTTCATTAATCATCTGTTTTTCTGAATTGTTTAAGGAAGAGCAGGTGCTTGTACACACTTGTTTAGAAAATTTTCTTTAATTTTAAATGAAGTGAAATACTAGCTGGTGTTAAAATTTTGCTCACATCTCAGTTCACTGACATGTATCTCACTTTCACTACTAATATGATTATTTCAAGTTGTAGTTTCAGTAGGTTAGGAATATTTTGTAAAGTGAAAGAGAAATATAGTTTATAAAGCTTGCCAAGTTTGTATACAATAAACATTATTATATTTGTTGTGTCAGTTGAAATCACTGGAGTGGGAAGATGCATGTTTTCAAGGGATTTCATAAAGTTTTTAATCAATAACATAGTATCTTGAGAGTTCTTTTGGGAAAATAATATAGAATTCTGTACAAAGATCTATACATGATTAGTTTTAATGTTTATTACTTACTGGGAAGTAATGGCATTTTTGGTATGCATGTTTTCTTTTTAGATAAACCTATAGTCAGATTTCATAGATGCCTCGTATAACAAAGAAATGTGGTTATGAAATCATTTAATGACCCAATTAATTTTAAATGGAATTTTTTAAAGCTGGTTCTGAGCATCTGCTTGGAAGGTTTGTACCTTTCCTCTTGGCATTCACTGATTTCATTACCACGTTACATAAAGATGTGAGTATAAATATTTTATGTAGCCTTTTCCCTTGGATCTGTTATTGCAATGCCTGATATTTATTATTTAACTTATTGTCCTTTCTTATTAATATACTTGTATGGTGTCTCTGGGGTATTGTGCAGTGAGGGAACACTAAGGTTATAATTCTGAAGATGCTCTTACTTCAGAGTTGCTTAATTACAACTAGTTTTGGAAACAGAAAATGAAATTAATGGTTCCAACATTATTCAACATTGGTGATTTTGGAATAATGTTCAAAATTTTCTGAGAACTGAGGAGGAACTCAGATGTGGAAAGATTCTGGAAAGAAATACATGAGCTTCATACGGACACTGCTGAAGTAGTATGTGCCCAGTGATTAAAAAGACAAACAAGGGTGTAAACGTAAAAATTAAAAAAAAAGTACGTGTAATGTGCTCTGGATTAGGTCTTGCAGCATCTAATTATATTAGCATAAAGACATAAAATCTGTAAAAAGTTTGGCTATTTTGCAGTCATTAGGTCGAGTTGGATCCATCAAAATGCCTTGAATAAAAGATGGTGCAAGTGGTACCTGTCTAAATATATTTACATAAACCTTAAGAATAAAATGAAAAAAAAAATGAATGCTTGCAATTCCAAAGCAATAGGAATACTAATATTTGCAATGAAAAGTTGTTCTTCAGATGATTGCAAAATTTATAATGTAAAAATTTATAACGTAAGGGCCAGGGATATAGCTTAGCAGCATAAGCACCTGCCTGACAAGCTCAAGGACCTGAGTTCAATTCCCAGCATCAAAAAAATATTATAAGGTAACAATATCATATGAAAATGCTTTTTCACTCCTACTCTTAGCAATTTAAAAATATTATGTTATATTATCATTTAAAAATATTATGTTCTATTAGAAAACAAGTGATATTTTATCTGAGTAGAGATGGGAGAATAAAAATGCAAATAGAGGTGAGAAAGAATGGGTAAGAAGAAATGATGAGGAAGTAGATGGTGGGAATTTTGCATTTCTTAGGGACTTAGCCTGAAGTGCGGATCAGTGCCATGGAATTGGCAGGTATCTTATCTAAAATGTTTGAATTGTTCCTAAAGTGGTTGCACCTAGAATATCATAACTTTTAAACTGAAAAATTCATATTTTCATTTTAGAAGGATTTGAATCAATATTATGTAGACCCCTTACTTACATGGAGCTTAATGTGGAAACAGAATGACCAGTTCAGATGCTTTTAGTAAGATATAATATATATGACAACTTAGGCAATTGATGTGCCTATAAGATACATATTGGACATAAGCCAAAGGACTAGGAAAGTGATCAGATATGAGGTTGAAAAGAAATAGAATAGACTAGCATAAATGTCATCTCCAATTTTGGTGTAAAAAACAAAATTAGAGACCAAAGTTAGAGGGTATTGATGAATTTTGACTTATGCATTTTTCTTACATAGAAGAGATGTGGATAGCACTCAAGAGAGAGATGTCTAGAGGACTCAAGACAGAAGAGTGCAGTGGATACAGGGGAAAGCACTTTGCAAACACAGTTTTGGCCTGAGGATAGAGATTTGAGAGGGATCAACGCATCCCAAGAGAAGACTGTGTCACTATGGACATTACTGGCCAGATGCCTTTGTTATGGTAGGTGGTGCTGTCTTTTGTAGGATGGCTGGTGGTATCTCTGGAAGTCATTAGCAGTACCCAAGTTGTGGCAACAAAAAATATCTCTAGATTTGGCTATGTATAGCTCTCTGGCATAAAATGTAACTTGAGAAACACTGGCGGTGTGGGGTGAGATGGGAAGAAAGTTGGTTATAGATCCAGGGAGAACCTCAGTTTTAAAACACATCAGTATAAAAGAAGGAGAGAAATGCCAAGCCAGAAGGAAAATAAAATAAAAAGTTAAAGAAGAAGAAAAAGGGAAGGAGGAAGTGGAGGATGAAGAAAAGGAGGAGGAGGAGGAGGAAGAGAAGGAGGACAGGGACAAAAGCTATACCACTGAAGACAGCATGGGATGTTTCAAGAAGGAAATAGATAAAATTGATGTCAAATGAAATATCAAATCAGTTGAAGATGAAAATTGACAGCTATACCCGGCAACTTCAAGGTTATTGGTGACATTAGTAAGAAAAGGTGTTTAAATGTCAGATTGAGATACTTCTTAGAACAAGTTGTTCTGAAAATCCAATAAACTATTAGTTTTTGAGTGACAGCTGTTTTCCTGCTTTTCTTAGGGTTTTACTGACAGTTCTGTTAATTCATTTCATCCTTACTCAGCCTAGATATTTTCCTCAGAGAATAAAATCTTTCTATATTTCATACCCTGATTTCATTTTAAAAATTCAAACATAACCAAGTACTTTTCTTATGTTAAAGTGATAGCTCTTCCAGCTTTTACTCTTCTGTTGTCTACAAAGTCCAGCAGGGTGGCCTCGATGGTAACTGGAATGAGAGACTTCTTTTTTGTTTTTGATAAAATATCTTCTTCTCTCTTATTCTTGAACCCAATCTACATGCTTGATTTATATTCTACACTGCATGGTGAAGGAAATGTAAATGATGACAATTTAAGTTAAATGCCTTCTATGTGCAGTTGTTAATTGTAACTATAGCTGTGGATAGTACAAACACAGAAAAAAATTTCGGCTTCCCGAAGGCTATTATCTGATGAGCCAAAAATTCATTTGGGCCCTTTTATAAATGAGTGAAGTTTAAATATATGTCTATGTCATTTCAATGCCTCCATATGATGAATGACCTGATATTTATATCTAGCAATATTCATGTTCAAATTAATCTCCTTTGTTAATTGCAAAGCCGAATTAGTTACATAACATTTTGACAAAAATAAATGAAGCATTGTATGGAAATGAAATAACTACAAGGAATTTTAATAAAGGTATTATATCTTATTATTTATAATTGTATTGTATAATTATTTATATCAGTTAAGTTTATAATTTATTAAAGTTGTACACCAGACCTACATCTTTATATATGTGTATATACATAGTATGGCTTGTGTCTGGATGTCTCCCTGTTATGGTTGATACATTGTATCAACTTAAGGAGTTTAGAAATGTAACTAAGAGAAGCAGCAGGGAGTGGGGATCCTTACTTTGTAAATATCTTCAGTCTGTGCAGGAGGAGGGCACAGAGGTGGTATGAGTTATACACCTGCCCTGGAGGGGGTAGCCTGATTAAAATACAAGGGCGGAGAAGAGGCTTATTCAAGAAGACGCTTATTGCTCTGGCTGCAGCCTTGAAGTGTTGTCCCAGTGCCATGCCACCCTGCCTTGGAGTAAGCTGATTACAGACTGAAACCTCCACAAACTGTGAGCTAAATAAAGCATTCCTTCCTTTATTTTGGGTGTTGACTATTTTGTGCCAGCAATGAGAGAAAAGTAGCCAAGACACCCGTGAAAGGCTCCTGCTGTCATAGGTGAACCCTTTTAGTGATGGTTGAATCTCTGACATACTGCTGGGATCAAGGATTTGATACTGTGATTGACCCATGGTTGGCCATTAGGATTAAGGTCTCCCCCACCCCGGCAGGTGTGAGTGCTACCTGCTCTAAGGATGGATAGCCTGGGTGAGATACAAGGGACAGAAAGAGGGCCACTGCTTGTCACTTATAATTGGTGCTTTCTGCCTCGCTGTCTTCTGCTTTCTTTCTGCCATGCCATCAGCTGTTTCTCCTCTGTGATTTCCCTCTGCCATGCTGCCACACCTTGGAGCCAGTCAGCAATGAACTGAAACCTCTACAAACTGTGAGTCAAATAAACTTTTCCTCCTTTACCTTTGGGCATTGGGTATTTTTTTCCTCAGCAAAGAGTTAAGTAACTAAGACAATATAGACTTTTCTTTAAGAAAGTCAATTAGTAAATATTTTCCAGTATTGCTTTCTTAAGAATTTCTAGAGAAATTCTGTGCCATAATTGAAGATGAATGCCTTTGTCAGAAATTGCTTCTATACACTGATATTTCTATAACTGACCGCTCTTACATGTCTGTTCATTATTCTTGTCCAGTGTTTGATCACATTTTAAAAAATGAACAGTTTCTCCAGGCCATAGCTATTCATAGACTATTTCTCTTGCAAAGATACAGCCAGTTTTTACCTTGCTAATTTGCCTTGACCTCTAGGGTTTTCTTTCCTAAGTCTTTTTTGTGACATCATGTAAGTTGCGTACATTTAATTTCAAATGTCGTAACTACAAATACTGGGTAACTTTACTGTATGTCTGTGACTTTCTCTCTAATGACTCTAATCTTTCCAGTATCTGGAAGGAATTACTACGATAGGAAGAAGTTTTCCTCTTTGTGAGTGTTGTCTTTACTACCAATGATAAGTATGGATTCCAAAACAGTAGAAGGGGCCAACAAAGATATTTTAGTTGCTTAATGTGATAAGTCCATTCAGTGTTCCAACAGTTTGACTTCCTAGGTGTTTGGGTACCATGGCAGAAAATCACCTTGAAACTACAAGTTTATCAAGGCTGGCCTTTCTAATTTTTCTGCATTCAATTTTAACTTTTGTTTTTCTATTTCCTTCACTGAGTCACTTTTAAAGATAAACTATTTCTAACTAAACTTCAGTGCTCATGATCTCTTCCAAATTCCAGTGCACTGTTGTCCTCTAATGAAATGTTGTCTCTGTCTTTGAAGTCACTTGTCATAGGTTATTTTTCGAGTTGTGTTCTACTTGTACCACACCAAATGTGTTCATTGAACTCTTATAGAAATAGGGTCATTATCCGTATAATTCGTTAAGATGAAATTACCTTGGAGTAGCCCCTAAAACATAACTGGCGTCCTTATAAAAAGGGAAATTTGCACACACATAGACATGAACGCACACACCCTGCTATGTACACAAAGGCAGAGATCAGGTCGTGTATCTTCAATCCAAGGAGCACCAGTGGATCTCAAAAATCTTGGGGAAGCAAGGTTTTCCTCCTCGCTGACACTGGGAACCCACCTTGCTGCTACTCTGGTCTGAGACCACCCGCCTCCACAACAGATAATAACTTTCTCTTCTTTTTACCACCTGATTTGCAGCACTTTTGTTATCCCAGCCAGAAACAAATCAATTATCTAATTATAAAATTGTCACTGTGATTAATTAATATCTTACCCTGCACTTGAAACACATTTTCTGAAACCAGAGGCTGATTCTATTTTGTTCACAAATGTATTTCTGTCTTTGTCATAGTTCGTGATATATAATAGATGTTCAATTTAAAGAAAAGATTAGGACAATTTTACATATAACTTACCAACTTTTCTGGTTGCAAATTCTACGGGACCCAGGACTTCTGCCAATCTATCCTTGAGATGACGAAAAGAGGGAAGTCTCTCGGGTGGGTGGGATGCATGTCTGATGAAAGGGGTCTTTATTTTCTCATAGACTAAATGTATCCATTTTTGGACACAGCAACAGAATATGTGCAAAAGTCTGAGAGAATAGTGTGTGGAATGTGATGACAGCACCAGATGGGGAATTGTGTGGTATCTACAAGACGTGAGGGATTTTAATGTGTAATTTAAGAAGACCGGATTTTGACAAGTAGCCTTAGGGATTCAAAAAAATAGAGCTCAGAAACAAATATAGAATAGGGCTGTGCAGTATTTTTAAAAAGCCCTTGCTATAGCATGAACACCCAGAATATCCTATTTATATACAATGATTCCACTCAAAACAGTAATATTTTGCACTTTTCATTTACCTAATCGACATTCTAAATGCCTATTTGTGTCTTACATGTGAGAAATCTGTTCTAGTTTTCTGTATTTTATGCTATTTACTTTGAATTATCCTCTTATTATTAAATTCATTTAAATGATACTCTTTGTTAGCTACTTTTAATTTTATATATAGTTTTCAATTAATATACAATAGAGTTTTGGGCAGGATTGATGTACACAAGTTAGAGCACATGGATTAGCATAAAGAGTAAGATAAAAAATTGCAATTCATGCCAGAGAAGCATATGCCACTTTAGTGTTTGGTGTCACTAACATTAGATAGATAAAATAAATTTGATTGCAAAATAGTTTTTTTCAAAATATATTTATGTTAGCTTATTTTTAAACAGAATAATTTATTTCTTAGCATGGTTAACTTGTATAGTCTTCCTATTTATGTGTCTATTAAGCATAAAATTAGAGCGTCTAAAATTGACAAAATT
Organism: Dolichotis patagonum; assembly: GCA_004027295.1. Taxonomy (NCBI): domain Eukaryota; kingdom Metazoa; phylum Chordata; class Mammalia; order Rodentia; family Caviidae; genus Dolichotis; species Dolichotis patagonum. The sequence continues at coordinate 10,255 of PVJX010011271.1, read as the reverse complement.
CACAGCGCATCTACATAATTATGACATCATATGGTAAAAATGTAATTATGCATATTTATAAAAGCACTGTCTAGTCTTTTATCACTACAATATTTTAAATGTGTAACAGTGTAAGTATATTCAATTTGATACATTTATAGAAAGAAAGAACTGTTCTAATGAGCAGACACAACAATATACACATTACTGTACAGGCATTCCCCTACCAAAAAAATTAAAATAAACCACACACACATATAGTGCAAGAGCGTCTTGTGAAATCATTGAACCACATTATAATGTTTTGGAAGCTAATTTTGCCACATCTACTTGAAATGTTTTAGTTTACAAAACAATCCTTTAGAGATTTCATTTTATGGAAGTTAAGATAATTTCCAGTTCAATGAGAATAATTCAAGGTAAATTTAAACACTGAAAGCTTTCCATAAACCTCACAAAATCTTACATAATAATACCTAGTTTAAAAAACACATAAAACTAACAATAAAGTTTCATATCCTCTAAGTAACTACTTACAGAAGATATTTATAAGTAAAATTTTCACAGTCCTAAATTTTTCTAGATATTTTCTCTTTCATTGAAAGACCTAATATATCAAAATAAAATCCTGTATTTGGATATACTATATTGCAATGTTGATTTAGTAGAAACTAGGGAGGTGCACATTTACTTTAACATTTAATCACTGAACACATTTAGTGTTACTACAAGTATATGCAAAGTTATGTCTTTGTAACTTTTTTTTTCTTTTTTTGGTACTGGGGATTGAACTCATGACCTCGCACTTGCAAGGCAGGTGTTTATTCTGCTGAGCTAAATCCTCAGCCCACTGAACACAGTTAAACACTGATTTAAGGCACAAAACTCCCAGAGAAAAACTAGGAAATAAAATGAAAATTTGACTCAATATTTCCAAAGGGTTCATTGTTATCTCTATTTACCTACACATAAAGAATGATAGAAACAGAGATGAACATTATTGGCACTGATAATCAAAGATAAATAGCATACAAACAAAATAAAACCAGGTTGTTGTATCAGCAGCTTCTGATCAATTCAGATGTTGAAAATACATAACCTACTTTTTTTGGAAAGGCCTGACTACAGCTAAATAAAATAGAATGCGTTTATAATTTTTACACTATACTGAATTTGTTTACTATATAATAACTTTTAACAAGGCTGTGATGATCACCGTGTTGATTAATAACAAAGGAATGGTGTTTAAAAGGTGACAAAATACAATGCATACGTAGTAAAATCCTTTAGACAATACCATAATCTTTTAAAACTTACAAAATAATTAGAGATGTTGCTTCACCTCCATTAACGGTTAAATGGAAAATCCAGGGACACCACATTACTCACTGGTGATTGCTCCTTGGCTCTAGGCTTCGTTTTTCTGTACCATGTGGGACTGACTGTAACTGAGCCCAGAGTCCTTGCAATGACTTACAGCTTCCCTTGGGTCCTGTGCTTGAAGGGATACGCATGCTTCCTTATACCGGTTGGCTGTGGTTCTTGGCTGGAAGTGAGTCGCTCTCTTCCAAGTAAGACTGGTGCCATAAAACTGGTTCAGGTGTGACCTTTGGGTTTACATTCTTATAATTTAGCATTTACATTTGTATAATGTAGGGTTTACATTCATATAAATTCAGATCTTGTTTGGAAGTCATCTTTCAGGAAAGCTCAAAAATTCCAGGGAAGTTACGAAACTACTTTGTAAGTGGAGTATCTACTCACTAAGGGATGCATAAGAAGAACTTGCAAAAAATAAGAATAATATGTGTTCTGTCCATTGCTGAGCCCTCTGCATGCTCGCTTTATCTTCTCACATCACTGACTAATCAGTCACTAGTGTAACACTGCTCTAAATGGCTTTATATACAATAATAATGAACTTTCCATACCCAGGTACTGTTTCCCATATTAGAAGTTTTCAGACAATGGTTTTTGCAATATTTTAATTGTCTTCCCAAGTAGTGTTTGATCATTTTTGTAAATCATAAAGATGTTCAACAACTCAAGAGAAAAATTGAATTAAGTGTGAAAACAGTGTTCACATATAAAGAAATACAAAGAATCCATACACAGTTATTAAAATAAATTGTCTCACAATTTAAAACATGTTAAATGAAACAATATTGAGGTAAAATTTTCAGCAAGATGATCTAAAGAAATAGCCACTTTCATACACATTTTTAGGCATTTAAATTGGTATATTATACTTTGAAAATGACTTTTGAAGTTTTAATTAGAATTAAAGTACCTTTGATGAACAGCTCTAATTCTAGGAATTTATCCAACAAAATTACTTAACTATCCTACCCAAAGGAAGTGTAGTGTAGCTTAGTAATAACTTAAATGTGGTTTAATCCTCATTAAGGTGATTCTATTTAGGCAAATTATAGTCAATTTGGAACACTACCTCAGCCTAGAATGTATAGCGTATTATATGGGATAAGGGATTGCTAGAGTGACAAACTAGTATTTCTTATTTCATTAGGGGCAAGTCTTGCAATTAAATGAAGGTATAAAAATTTAAAAATCCAATTAAATGTGAGTACTAAAAATGATTTCCTAATGTTTTATCAGTTGTGGTTTAAGTATTTTTGGAAGGTAATGAAAAATCATGCATGCACATTTGTTTTGATTTGCTGAATTTTCCTTTTTGGAATTTTCAATCTTCATTACAAATCAAGTTGGCCTTTGGTTTCCTTGTGAAATTTGGCAGGCTTTGGTAATGAGTTTGGTTGAGGGAGCATTTTTAAAACACTTTTCTTCTTTTGCCTATTTAGACTAATAATATTCTCTTCCTCAATTCATTGACTATGTAAAGAAAACATATAGTTCAAATGTGTTAAATATCAACTCTGCCATTCACTTCTTAGAGGTCTACAGCTAGTTTGCTCCAGTTCTTAAGAGCTGATTGTTTAATTTTCAGAATTTTTATGAACAGCATGTAAAAAATAGTCATTGCAATCAAAGTCTACAAATGCACAAGTAAGTTAACATTGAAACAAAAGTAGCTAAAAGAAGCATAGTTAGAAAACCCCCTTTTTATTAATTAAGTTACTGGAAAAAATACATTGTTAAGGAGACTTGCTGAATGTTTCTTAAATGTGAGGTTGTTGGATCACAGAAAGGAGAAAAGGTCCTGGAACCATCTGCATCCTTCTGTTTGGCATAATATCAAAGCCCTCCTTCTGGTGCAAGCATGAAGGGCAGGTTTAGCGGGTTTTGCAATTTGTAAGTGCCTGCTATTTACTAGGAAGAAGGAATGAATGACCTGCAAACATCTGTCCCCTAGAAAAGTTTGAAAATATTTTTGTAATGAATTTGAGTGAGTCCAAGAAAGGTAGAGTGGCAGGGAAATAGAGTTTCTGACATAAAATTACCATGACGTTAGAGAGAGAGCCATCCCATGGGTTAATATGGGCAGGGAGATTAGGAGATAAGAACGTTATTGATCACTTCCTGCTGGGAGTAATTTCTACCTGAGAAAACTGCTTTATGTGAGAATTAAAACAGCAAGCAATCACAGTGGTGATAATATGTGTGATGAACTCAAATTGCCCTGGGGCCTTACGGAAAATAGATTTAATTTAGTGAAATTCATTGATAGGCATTTTTTCTTGTCTGCAGTAGGGGTATTTTGCTTCTAGAGGGATTCTAGAAAAGTCCTGAAACATTATGGTTTTAGATTATTTGGATGTGGGGTCCTTGAGAGAACTTACCCTCAGATCATAGCTGCGCAGCTGTTGAGTCTTCTGCATTTTTTTGACTGAGATATCTCTCAGGCCACCTTGGCCAGGTGATCAATTGGTACTGTAAGAAGATATTACTACCTAGCAGGTATGTTCCTTACCCTAAAACAAGGGTTTTGCTTCAGGGATTATTTTTATTACAAGAAGTGTTGTTCAATAACAGAAAAAGACATTAGTGCTTGGATATTTCACAGCAGATTAGTCACATAAAATAGGAAAAAATGTGCTAGAATTAGAAAAGGTATGTATGAATACAGCAATCATGTCATTAGATGATTATCAGTATAAATATAACAAGGTTTTAAGCATTTGGAATTATTCAACTTCTCAGAAATATAAATGTAATTTCTCTTTAGTAGGTGAATGTTTGGGGATTTTGAAATCTTCATACTAGAATTTGACTTGTACTAGGTTAATTTTGTTTCATTTATATCCTTCAAATATTTAATTCTTCACTTTTATGCCACCAATTTTTCAGTGTTCCAGAATTTATAAATTTATTGCAATAGTTCTTAGACCTTTTTCTTTGAGAAGGTAAATCTGAATTCTTCTATATAAAAAAATTCCTTATAAAGTGAAAAACATTAAAAAGCACATTTTGTGTAAATATTTGTTAGCATGTATTATAAAGTTTACATTAAAGGAAAAATAGAGTGGCATATTCAGTAAGTTATTCTTTCTAAGAAGTTTCAGAACATTACACAGAGAACATTAAAAAGTGTTTATGCATAAAAAATACATTTAGAGCTGGTTATCAGATAATCAGCATTTAGGTATATAAAAACTTGTCACCTTCCCATGATATCCAGACTTATGTTGCATAATCCTTTGACTACAACATGAAATTTTTATTCCCTCATTGCAGATATTTGGCTAAATAGATTCTGAAGGATACTAAATAGTCACTGTGTCAAAGAAACATTTTTAAAGTAGAACACACACACACAGACACACACACACACACAAATCCCTTTAACATTTACTTCCAGTTCTTTCAAAATTACAAGTCTTTAAATCCCTTAACCAGGTTTTCTACATTTTTTTTGAGTACTCTGTTTATGTGTTTTTCAGATGAGTAATTGGTCTAAGGAATCTAATTTCCCATTAGTCTAAGAGCAAGACGTGATTGGGGAGAATGAAAAGACATGGAAGAGAAATGGGAGGTTGATATTGAAAGGATTAGTGGAGTTTATAAAAGACGTGCACATATTCAGAGAGCAAACACTAGTGTTTCATTAGTTTGAAAGCACTGGTTCTGACAAAGTCTTTAGTAAAATTGCATTGTGCAGAAAAATGACCTCTTCTGACACAGGTTCTAACAGATATACCTGTATCTAAAGCGATATTTCTGAAGAATGACTTTTTATTTCACTTCATCTATTTGAAATGCTACTTGGCCATGAGTAACTTCATTACCCATTATATTATTCTCTTCATTTGTTCATTTTTTGTTACCAAAGTTCTCTCTTGAAACAATATAAATGTGATTATTATCAGTTTTGATAATCAGTTTTGTTCCTTTGTGAGAAATTTGCATTGTACAGATATCAAAATGTTTATAGTATTAGTAAGTATTGTGCTGATGTAGTGAATTTTTCTGAGTACTAATTTTTCTTGATGTTACAGATGAAATGATGACAAGCATGGTATTTATGAAAAAGTCACTTCTTCATACTTCATAACCATACATATAGTATGGTTTATACTATATCTTCTTCTCTTTTCTTTTTTGTTTGTTTTTAACACGTGGTCTTGCTATTAGTCCAGGCTGGACTTGAAATTGTGTTGATCTTCTGATTCAATCTGCTGATTGTGATATGTTTTATTTTCTGTTCTATTCCCCTAGGTGTTACTATACAGATGCTTAGAACAGTTGGGGCGCTCTGCAGACCCATTTTTTTGTAAGGGTAACTGGCTTCTACTTCAACTAAACACTGTGGCTTTATGAGACTCACATCTAAAGCAACAAGTTTTTAATAGTATTTGACATGAATTGAGATGTCAACATGAATTATAACATTTAGTTATAATTTAGTTACTGATGAGATCTTGCGATGCTTGCTGTACATAATGTGCACTCAGTGTAGACCTACAGAACAGTTGCATATACAAATGAACAAATGAAGAAATAAAATAATGTAAATCAGTGACTGATCTCAATGCTTCTAAACTGTTTTGCAGCTAATAACTAGAAATTCTACCCAGATGCCATTGAAAGTCAGACAGGAATTGTGAAGTAGAGAGACAAGATGAATGCCCTGGGCTTTGCGTAAGAGGTAAGGTCAGGAGTTTGTTGGGTCAAGAATATTTCCGGTTGGAATATAGCAAAAGAGTTATTGCAGGCTTGATTTCACCTCTTCTCTCTGGGATGCTTCTATTTTATTTTTATTTAGCTGCATATCTCATTACTACTTGAAATATTTCTGATTGCTCAGTACCTACTTTCCACTCAAGGGAAAACATGATTTAGTAAGGTCTTCTTTGCACAAAGGAATGAAGTTCGCAAATTGCAGAAGACTGCTGTGGTTTAGAGCTGGCACTGAAAGTTTCATGTGTTTGGAAGACACCTGGATCCTTGCAGCGCTGTACTCATGAGTGGATTAGTCCAATGCAGAGTCCCAGCTGACTTGCGGTTAGCAGACAGGGTTTAGTCAGAGATGGTCGCTGGAGCTATGCCCTGGAAGGCTGAATCTCATCCCCCTGGGCTCCTCCATTTCTCTGTGCTTCCTGGCCACCTGACTTGAGCAACTGGTCTCCACTCAGTCCCTTCTACTCTGCCACTTGGGCCACAGAGCCAGGAGACCATGGATTAAAAAGTGAGCCAAAATAAACCTCTCTTCTTTTAAACTGTGGATATTGGGTATTTTGTCCCAGCTTCCAGAAAGTGACAAAGATAGATTTGGGTACTGAGAGTGGGGCTGATGCCATGACTGTATTTGGCCATGTGGTTCAGAAGCCTTTGAAACTGCCTCCTGGGTGGAGTTTGGAAGTTTGGAGACACTGGTTAGAGAAAAACTAGAAAGCACTAAGTCAAACTTGATGGGAGATTTTTATCAGATCTCAGAAGACCAGAATTATGATCGAAATGCAGTAAAAACCAGACTCCAGAGATTTCAGCTGGGATCATGGATTAAGCTGGCAGTTGGACACCAGACCTTATTTGGCAGAGAATTTCTCTGTATTTTGCCCATGTGTTAAGCCTTTGAGGGAGACTAAGAATAAGGGTGGTGAATTAATTAATCTGCTGAAGGAAATTTCCAGAAACTTCAAAGTTTAGGATGTAGCATGGGTACTTCTGCCTCTCTTCAGCCAGGTTTATGGTGAAAATTGGGAGGCAATGGCTCATTTAAAAAGTGTTGAGGTTTGCCAGAAGAGTAAGTTGCAAAGTTGGAGGAAAGGTGATTGTGGCTGCTAAAAAGATTAGCATTTAAAAAGCCATGGACTTTATATCGGGACAACAGGAAAAACGGCTTGAATGCACGTCATGAATCACCTAGGCCTCACTCTTCAAGAGGGTTAAGAAATGTCTTTGAAGGATTTTGGTTTGAGAAGAGAGCCACAAAGCATGCTCCTGTAGAAGGGTCATCCTAGTAATTGGTTCCCTGAGATTTGTTTCACAGCGCTCAGTCATCTCGGCTATCAGAGTCCTCTCCTGTCTTGATCCAAGGAGAGGTGACTACTGCCTACTTTGGCAGTACACCTTGGAATCATCCCTGTAGTGCTGTTTTTGTGGTAGGCCTATGAGGTTTCCACCACAATTTCAGAAGACCTGGGTGGCCAGGCAGTGTGACTCTGACAGAACACTGTGTGAAACTGTAAGAATGAAGCCAAAAAGTCATCACACTGCAGTGATGCTTGCATGCTAATGTTTATAGAAACACAATTTTTAATAGCTAAATTCTGGAAGCAGCCTGCATATCCATCAACAGATGACTGGATAAACAAAATGTACTATCTATGTACAGTAGAATGCTCCTTGACTATAAAGGACACATTAGTGGTATTTGTAAATAAATGTATCTGGAAAACATAATGTGGAGTGAAGATAAGTCAGATATACAAGTTTGAATACAGTATGCTATCTCTCATTTGTGTGAGGCGAAGTATAAATAAAGAAAAGGATAAAAGACAGAAAGGGACTAGGGGATAGATCTTGTCCAAAAGGAGAAAAGTCAAAGGGAACAAGCAAGAGGGTAATGGGTAGAGGAAGGGGAAATGAGTCAAAAGAAGAGATGCCATGTACAGGAACCTAATCACCCAATCAATACAAACATTATAAGCCATAACTTGTACCAAAACAAATAGTGTCAACAAGTATGAAAAAGGTGATTGAGGAACCAGAGGAGGAAGGAGAAGGAGAGAAAATGCAGGGAATAAAAAACAAACAAACAAAAAATAGAACAAGCTGTAATGTGTACATGTAATCACCCCTCGAGATGTTTGTGAGCTGTGTGAATTACAAACATGTACTAAGATAATAACGCAGAATGAAAGTGTGAAGTCAAAAGTGCAGTGGAGACCCCAGGTTGTTGGAGAAGCCAGGAAAGTAGAACATCTGCTGAGGAAAGTCAGAGGCAGTGAACAAAACCATCCCAATGGAGGGGTCATGAGGGAACCAACTGGCAGTGCCACGGGAGTAGAACTGCCCAAGCTCTTTGGAAAGCATATCTCACCATAACCCATCCTGCATATGTTGTAAGTGTTTAACTTTCTTTTTAATTTTTACAGAAGATCACAGCTGAGAGTTTCTTGAGTTTTAAAGGAGACATTGGATTTGTACTTTTAGTAATGCTGCTAAAATGGTGGTGACTCATAGAGATGGACCAGGTACCTTTTGCATAAAGAGAAGCATGTGAGTCTTCGGTCAAATGGCATGGTTTGTATACTGAGCATCTTCCAAAAGGCTCATGTGTTTGGAAGGTATTTGGATCTTTGGGTACTCTACTTGATCAGTGTGTTAATGAAATGATGAGGAGGGGCCTGGTGACAGGCAGGTCACTGGGCACATAACCTGGAGGAGAGTAGCTTATTCCCTAGCTCCTCCCTTTTACTTCTCCATCATGGCCATCATGATGTGAGCTTCTTTCCCCACCCAGGCCATCCCACCATGGAACTAGCAGATCACGAACAAAAAACGTGATAAAATTCTCCTTTTTAATGTTATGGATGTTAAGTATTTTGTCCCTGTGTGCAGAAAGTGACTAAAAAAAAAGACAAAATTGTTGAGACTTACTTTCCTGCTATGAATGGGTATGGAAGGTGGAAATAAGATTTGTGTAATAGTCTAAAAAGACCAAGTGTAGATTCTGATACTTGTTTCCGTAGGAAAATATCTGAGCTTCAGTTGGCTTCAAGACATCATTCGACATGGTCTATTGGTGAGTTTGAGATAATAATTTAGTTCTAATTAAAATAGAAATTAACAGAAATAGCTTTTTATACTTAGATACAATTACCTAACTTGCTTTCTTATATGTGTACATCAATTTTTCCTAAAGTGATTATCTTTAATTAAGGTTTTTCATTAAAATGGAACTAAAAAACAATGTCTTATGATTTATGTATATTATATTTGCTGTCCTTGAAGTTATTTAAGTAAGACATTTTACCTAAAGAGAATCAATATAGGACATTATAACATGCTCATCAAATTCCAAAACAGGGAAGGAATATTTGCACCGAAATGTCAGAGTGGAAATGAGCTAGCACCATTTAATATTGTTTTATTTATTATTTCCAAGATACCACCACCATGACAATACAGTGACAAAGAAAAAAAAGGAATGTGTCATGTGACAGTAACACATGTAAAACTGTTTTCAAGATATCTGCTACCATCATTAAACTGGAAAAAGAAATGATGAAGAAAGCTGTGATTACTGATTTTTGTAGTAGAATGGTATTTGAAGTATTTAATTGTATTTGGTGACCCTATATTTTTGGCAAAGTAGAAACATATTGGTAAACATTTTTTATTGCATCTGTAACAAATTACCATGGAGTTAATGACTTAATACAAGTCATTTTATAGTTCCAAAGATCAGCATTTGGATACGGGTCTCACTGGGATAAAATCAAAGTATTGACAAGTTGTGTCCCTTTCTGGAAACTCAAGAGCAGAATTTGTTCCCTTGCTTCTAAACTCCACAACTCACTCTGTTTATTGTGAAATAAGAAGAAAATGTTCAAATGGGAAGGAAAACTAGGAGGGTGAGAAGGAATGGAAGGAAGGGAAAAGAAAAATGAGAAAAGAAGGAAAAATGGAAACAGGGCTTTTGTAAATAAAGAAAAGGAGCTGAATGTAAGGAAGAGGGATGGGAAAAAAAGGTCAAGATGTGTCATGTGCGGGCACAAATTCCTTACAATGAATGTTTCTGCTATGTATACCTAAAATGTACAATAAACCCAACTAATTTGAGTACATCCCACCAGTCAGTGGGATGCTTTTCTTATTGGTCTATTGCTGTTTTCAAAATCACCATCAATAT